>VXAU01001359.1:346129-375510 GCA_013399695.1 Formicarius rufipectus
CCCCCGCCCCGGCCTGCGTGCGTGCGCGGGGCGGCGCGTGCGCGGTGAGGGAGGCGCGTCGGGCGGGGCTGCGCGCGCGCTGTGAGCGAGCTGTGGTGGGGCCGCTGGGCGGGGACGGGGGAAATGAGAGCAGGTCCCGACAGGGGATCAGCACCCGTCCCGAGGGGGCGATCAGCGCCCGTCCCGAGGGGGGATCAGCGCCGGTCCCGAGGGACAATCAGTGCCCGTCCCTAGGGGGGATCAGCGCCCCTCCTGAGTGGGCACCAGTGTCCGTCCCGCAGGGAGAGCGGGGCTGTGGAGGAGCAGCTCGGGGCAGGCCCCTCCGCCTGCGGTGCCACCCCTTCCCCAGCCCCTTCCGCACAGCGCGGGTCCCGCGGCCCCTCCGAACGTGGGTGCGGTGGCGAGTCTGTCCCCACGGTGGCTGTGGGGATGCCGGGAGTGCAGTTTCAGCTGCTGAGGCCACAGACCTTTGGTTCTGCTCGTGAACCATTGTCCTTGGCGGGAGTTGAGCCGCTGCAGTGACTTCCTACAACAGAGGTGATGCAGGTCCTCCCGTCCTCGAGTCCCTCACCTCACAGAGGTGTATTAGATGGCAATGCCTGTCCAGTCAGTGTTTCCTTTCAGATCAGTCTTAATCCTCATCACCTTAGACATTTATAATTACTAATGCCCCATATCTTTATATTGTTCAACTCCTGCTGCTGCTGAGGTGCTTTAGAAGCTGCAAGTTTATCTCCTGAGTTGTCCCCTGAGGCCGAGTTGGATGTCTGCTTAAATTAAGCTGAACCACATAGAGTCCTTCATGTGTCCTATCTAACTCTGAATAAACCGTATTTTTCTCTCCTTGCAATGCTATTAATATGAATCATGAGTGTACCATCAGTTTGCCATCATACAGCAAGGAAAACCATTTATATCTAATTGGCAGAAACCCTTGAAATGTGTACCGTTTTCTGCTTTTGTCCCTTTACCTTGTAAAGTGAGTTTTTCATATCAAACAGGGAAAAAAGCGTCAGGACAAATGGGTATGACAAGACTACCTTGCACAGCATGTATATATAGTATATAATAATAGCAATGCTTTTTAGTGTGTTTTTGGCCCATTGACTTGTAAAAAAAGGTCCCTGTGAAATTCTCCTTCAGGATTCTTCTTTGAGAGTTGAGAGAACAGGTTGGGGGAGAGGAGAAGTAAGGGAAATAAAGCTCTAGATCTCAAATGTAGAAAAAATCAGCATTGCAGTACAGGAGTATAAAGCTTTTCATGTAGACTTGTTTAAGCATTTCAGAATGGAAAGGATACTGACATTTTCCAAGAACCTGTCTTTGGTTGGCTTGTGCAGCCACTCAGCTTAGGGAGCAGTAAAGGCTGCTCACAACTATGTAGGGATTGCTGCAAGAGTTTTCTGTAGTTTTCACTTCTGCACTAATTGTATTTGTATTTTTCCCTCGCTCAGGGTTCAAAGATTTACATTTCCCTCAAACAATTGCCATATGCCCATTAAAAAGCAACTTACCCGTGTGAAACTATCTTTAGAAATACATGATATTTTAGAAATACATGAATCTGTATGTATTTATTACATCAATATTTCATTCTAAAGACAAAAAGAGGTTTCTACATTTGCCATAAGTTGCTTTTGTACACCAAAGTTGTATTTCTCTTATGTACATAAATAAAATCTTACATGCCCAGAATCACGTTTACATTCTTGCTACTACATTAGTTCATAGAAGATATTTTCACTCCTTCCAAGGGTTGCCTTTGTAGTTTCTAAAAGCACTGACCTCTGCTATGATTTTTAATAAAAATTTGATGCATTATAGATATTCTCTAAGTTCTCATAAATATCCAAATAATCACCATGGCTTGGAAGTAGCAAGTATGTCTGCAGAAACTCCATTCTTCAGGGGACTGAATTCATGAGTTGTTACTTTTCCCTCTGGGAAGACTTAGGTTTTTAGTAACCTGGTTAGCACGTCTTAGCAATTTTTTTTCATGTTTCCACAATCATCCTTGTGGCTTAACTATTGGGGTTTTTTGAATGGACATCTTCAGCAAGCTCAAGCTGCAAGTGCTCAGTCTCTTGGAGAACCATGGCCAACTCATATTTGGCTGCAGATTTACTAGGAATGGTTGAAGAAATTATTGCTCCCAGCTGTCCTGTAGCTCTTCTCTTGAATGACAATGTGGGGATCTCGCGGCAATGGCAGTTTGCATTGGCGTGCCTGTGGAGCTGGAAAAGCCGGCTGTCCCTGGGCTGGTGCTGGATACACAAATAACATGTATCAGTTATTTGGAAACTGCATCTTTTTCAAGAATGCTTTATCTCCATACATAGTGATGTCACGGACATCATTTTAGGTTGCTGGGGAGAATGCTCAAATGTATTATGTACTTCATATAATTTACTGAGTATGTATAGTGGCTTGTGAAACACGTAATGATCACTTTCTATTCCAGGAGGTAGTCACTGACAATACTATCTATGGAGACTTTCTGCTGTGCCTTTTGCAACCAGACTTGCCTGTCTCGTATTGGCCTTATCAGCCATCAGCGCGCTTGCAGCAAGCATGGGTAAAACCCTCCCAAATCTTCGTTTGCGAAGTCTAGCCATGATGATGATTCCAGGAGGCTCATGATCTGCAGCCTCGGTTCTTTAGAGATGTAGATATTTACAACTGGGCATGTGATATCAAAGATGTTGATCACGTATTGAGAGCTGAATACTAATGTTATGCTTATGGCTCTAGGCCAGAAGGAATGGAAGTTTCTGTGAGGAAGGTGTGTGGACTTATGGCTGCACTTCAGAGCATTAGCTAAGAAAGTAATGAAAAATCAAAGATTATGCTGTTTGATTGCTTAGCACAAGGAATTTCTGGTTTCATAGCACCTTTTCTCTGTTTTTTTAGCTTTATTACCGATTTCCTTTGCTCCCTGCCAGACGACTTGAATCCTCATGAAAACACGCCCCTTAAATTTAGAACTCAGCAGTATAGCCTCGGGCACATGTTAACAACTCCTTGGAAAGTATTTCAGTCTGCTCGTATTTCCACATCTCTTAGCATAGCTTTTCGTTTATATACAAGTTTTGTCTGATGCTGAGTAGCCATCAGCTTTTCTAAAAGGAATGTTAAATAAAATGCTTCTTTGTGCTGTGTTTTGTAAGTTTGCTTTTTGGGTTTTGTTTTGTTTTTCTTCCAGGCTGCAGCTGGCTTTTCTCCACGTTTTGAGGTCTAAATTGTGAAATATGCTCCTAAATAGTCAAACAGAAATAGAACAAGAAGTTTGAAACGAGAATTAATGTTACACATCGTATCTGCTGCTATTGTAACTACATTTTAGAGTGCACCAGATGTCGATATGTGGGTTATTTAGGAATTATATGTTATTAATAATATATTTATCACAAACAGGAACAAGGAAAATACTCTGTTTTGAACAGAATTTTCATTCCAGCCAGATTCACTTGGGGTCAGTGTCAGAATGCTGATCATCAAATCAATGACAAAAGACAGACTGTGAGGAATATTTTCTGACCCAAATATACTGAAATACACTGAAATGTAAAAAATTGAGTTACTAGCTTCATAAAAATACTGTAGCAAACAACATAATAATTCAACATATGTAAATAAAAACATACTAAGAATGAGTGTGAAATTCTGGTTCCACTGACCTTTGTAAGATCAGAATTTGTTCCAGGTGGTGAAGATAAAGTTCCCTACAGTTTAAGAGAATCTTATTCTGGGTTGCTGCAATGCCACACTTGTTACCCCACACCACTCCTTATTCTGCCATCCCTTGCTCAGGTACTGCCACGCATGTGTTTCCATTCCTAGGTCTGAAAGCTGAACTGGGCCAAACCAAGTTAAATTGTTGCCAAGTTAGTTTTCAAGGAAATGAATATTGTACTGTTTCACAGGACTGTTAAATGAGTGCAGAAAGATTGCAAAATCAGCAATAGAGTTTTAGGGTAGCTTCAGCTGTTACAGAGCTAAGCCTTGGCTATTTCTCCCTTTTATGGGTTCTTAGCTTTGTCAGACATACCCAAGCGAAAATCTGAGAGAAAGCTTGAATGTCATGAGACAATTGGAATAGTCACCACTCATGCACATCACAGGCCCTAGCAATAAGAAATAGTTGTAGAATCCCTGTCAATGACCTCTGTGCATTACAAAGAACTGTGGAAGCCCTAAAAAGCCAATACAAAGTAGGGGCTGTTGACACTTTAATCTGAGGATCATTTGTAGGCCTTAAAGTTTTGTGCTTTTCTTCTCCAAAATATGTATTAGTCTCAGATGATCTGAAACACATTGGTTAAAATACTGTTGTTATTCCCTCTTCTCCAGAAGCTACAGCCTTCTTTATGTTTGAATCAATACAATAATATGATGTTATTAAACTAAATTCTACCTCAACAAAGTAGTCTTGTCAGTGACGTTTTCAAAAATTTGTTTCTCTGGTATCTTCGGTGTGTAAAAGAAAGGGAAACTACACATAAATTTTGGGGGGAAAAAAATGAAGAAAATAAAGCTGTTGTATCAGCCCAGTCTGTTTTTTTTTCGTCAGTACCACAGCATTCTGTTTTGGACATCTTGTTAGGAAATGTATCAGAAATAACCTGAGATGACAAAATAATTAACAAGTAGGGGGAAGGGAGGAGTTTTCATCAAGTTAAGTTGCAAATACAGCACTGGAGTGTAAAAGTGAATTTCCCAGGGATAGGCAGTTATAGGTGGTCCATAGGGAGGCAATTAGATCCTTCTCACCCTCTTAAGGGGACAGACATTGAAATCAAGAGGCAATTGATTTAGAGGAGATAGAAGGAATGTTGCATAATTAACCCATGGAATTCTTTGCCTAAGGCTAACTTCCAGTCGAATTCCTTCACTGAATTCAGTCACTTACCAAGATAACACTTAAGATGACATATACATTAGATTACTTTCTGTAATTGCCATAAGTGAGAAGAAAAGCAATTGTTTTCCTGGTTCAAGACTTAAGATGTACAGCACCTGGGAGTTCGTGCAAATTTCCTTACGTGCAGCATTACCTGAATGGGATGTCTTTGACCATATAGCTTGACCGGTGTCTGCAGCATTTCATAGGTTAGAGGTTACTGTATTTTACTCTAGTGAAAATTATCACTGAAACAGATGTGATGGATGCTTGGGAAACCATATATATTTATACCACCATATTTCACAACAGCCTAAACCAAATTAAACGGGGCAATTTACATTTGCAAAAATCATTGAGCAGTTAAAGCTCCCCTCTTCCTAAACAAGCTTACGTGGCATAGAAAAGGATCCTTACCACGTTTGGGATTACAAGAGAAAGTTGTCAGGTAATAGAACACCTTATACATTTGTTACAAAGACTGCTATACTGGAGATACTCTGTTAGCAGTGTTTCCTCATCTACTGCCCTGCACAAGGGAAGTCGTAGCTGTGTTACTCTTAACAACAAAAGGAATGCATAGCTTGTAAACCAGGAAAGCTTTTGTTCTTCCCAGAGATGTATTATACACTGTCGGTAGTGAGATGCAGCTACAAATAAAAAATTCCTTTTAAATGTTGATCTGGTCTGACAAGAAAGGCTGTAATATTTGGTTACACTGCTGTTATCAACATGAGGAAAAACGTGAGAGTATACTGGAGACAAATAAAAATTTCTCACAATTCAACGAGTTTTAGCTATTAAAAAGGTGGGGCGGGGGTGGGGTGGGGGTGGGGGGATGGGACGAAACAGTATTATGACCAAACATGAACTTTAAAAAAATTCATTGGCTTCAGGCTATCACTGATCTACCTGGGATACTGCTGAGGGTTAGACAGTGTTGTTCATTTGCTGAAGCTCTTGATGCTATGTACGGGATTCAATTTTGACATCAGCATTTTATTTTGAGTCATGCTGCTCTTTCCTACATGCTGGTTTTGCAGCTGGTAGTCAGCCACTCCATTTATAGTTGTCAGGTTTCTCTGGTGACCTAGTCTCTGCTCCCTGTAGCATACCACTAATGCCACTGGTAAGAGCCAGAGTAATTTTGACTGCCATGTGACATACACACTGCAAGACACAGCCCCCCGGGATGCAGTAGCTCTCCTGTGCCATTCGTTGTATTTGCTTGGATTTGCTGTGCTCTGGTTTCTAACAGTTTGAATCCAAACTAAAATTGTCAAAGCTGAGTGTGTTATGGAATGCCATTTAGGCCTTGAAATAAGGTTGCCTCATTTTTAGATGTTGTGAACACATACATGTTCCTTCACTTCCATTAAGAGAGGGTGTGGCGTATATGTGGTACCACCATAAAAATCAGACCTATAATAAAAACAGCTTAAAGTAATTACTTTGAGGCACCCAAATTTGAAAGTGTTGATCTTCAACCTTCTGATGGTGGCTTTTATATAGGCAAGATTCCTACAGCATAGTTAATGAGATAGGAAATATTTTTTATATCTTGAGGTATGAGAAGGTTCTTCTTTCTAACATTAATTTTAATCCTGTGCTGGAGAATAGATTGCTTTCCCAAAATTAGAATTATAAGACAGTGTCTCCATTCTACATTAACAGGCTCTTTAGAAGCTGGGTCTTGTTCTCATTAGTGGAGCAGAACTCTACTCTTAATTAAGCAAATGAAGCAGACAAAGACATATGCAAATTACAAAGAAGCTGGTAGGCAAGTGGAACAAAACAAAGAGGCAAAAGACTTTAGAAAAGCAGAAGTGACACAGGATAGTTCATCTAACTACAGGGAACCACTAAAATGGTGGAGAAGGACTTGCATCAGAAGATGTGACAATGTATTAGCAGAAAGTTTTTATCCAAAAAGCTTTACTCAGAGCTCTGGAAGAGGGACTGTCTCAACTCCAGTACATGAACCACCCAAATGTTCACTTGCATGGGAGATTACCCAGTCTAGTAAAGGGAACTCTTAATTGTGCAATATTTATGAGGACAGACTTGAACTGTAGACAGGTTAGCAACATCTCCCATGTAGTAAAAACCTGATTCCAAACAATTAAAATAGCCTTCAGAGACTTCCGTTTTCTATGGTTCTGTGAGCTTGATTTTAAGTAGAGTCTGGCAGGATGACCCCATTGAAAGGGGAATCAGAGCTTCTTAACTGAAAAGCTGCTTAAATGAGATTAGATTAACTCCATTTGTAACCAATTTCTTAAATTACTACACTCATGGGATTCCACTCACTAAATGTCAAGAAACTCTTCCTATTGCATAAGAAATAATTCTAATGTGAAACTAATCCAACGCCCAAGTAAGAATATTTCCAACAACTTGAGGTCTATCATGGTCAGTGATCTACAAATGTAATAGTTGTCAGATGGGATAAAAGAAAACTTCCCCCCCACCCCAGTTTCAGAGGGCTTTAACACATGTGCAAAAAATGCACAAATATGAAGTGGCATAAAAAAATAAGTATGGGAAGCATGGACTTCTTAGATCTATTTGTGTGCAGACATTATGATAAAGTTGTTTTTCTAATGGTGGAGTTATTTGTGCTTTACAAGTGGATTGCTAAATATAGTTGATAATCATCTAAATTTCTCCTAGAATTTCAGGATCATATATAATGACTGACTTTTACAGGGTATATAAGAGGCAAAAGCTAAAATCAACACTGAACTGTTGGGAAAGAGATGGTAATCTGTCTACTGTAGAAAGACAAAAGCTTAAATCCTTAAGGGAATTAAATTCTTAAATCCTGTTTAAATTGCCTTCTTTCCACTGAAACCACTGATAATTAGGTATTTAAATAGAAGTTAGAACCTAAATCTCTGGGGTGTTACACCAATGTCATCATCTGCAATATCTGTATATATAATGGAAACATCATAAGGAGATATTAAACTGTTTCATCATGTCATGTATTGATTGTTGTGCAATCTCTGGGCACCTTTGGGCTACATAATAACTGAAAAGAGGAAAATAGCTTTTGTAACAGTTTACATTCAAGGTAACATATCCATGAAATATTGTAGGCATACACTTCTTTTGGATAACCTCATATTAGCCTGATGTTAGCATATAACAAAGAATTTTTAATTTTTAGAAAGAGATCTTCCTGGTGATGCTGAAGATTTTGTCATGATTGTAATGATGACGTTGTCAGGACTGTCCTTAGACAGGAGGTTTAACAGAGTTTACTGGTAGGGACATTAGGTTGTCCTGGAGGCCTGTTTGTTAGATTACATTAGGTGACATACCTCATTAAAAAGGAAAAAATCCGAAAATTATTGTATTTGTGACACAGAGCACTTTCCATACTCGGTCACATCTTCACTTCTGTCATAGTAAAATCATGTAGAATCACCCATTACTTAGAGGAATGTGCAATAGTAATGGTAACAATTTTTTAAAGCCAGAATTAATAAAAAATAGGCCTGCTGATTTCAAGTGTTAGCTCAATTAAACTAAATATATCTACAAAGGAGATATATGTACCAGTAATGCCTTCTCACATGTTTATCCTTAAGTATCTTCTAAAAAACATGGTATACTGAACTCTAGTTACTTGTGTAGGGGTTTGATGTCTTTTTTTTTCCCTACAGGTTTAATTAATTCTTCTTCAGACTTTTTTGTTTTCATGCTTTCTTTCTCACTTGATCCCTGCTTTAGAAAGTTTAAGTGGTGAATGGTCCTGTGCTGTTATTTGGCATATAAGAATGTCATTTACTCTGCTCTTGACAACTTCCTCTAGAGAATGGGGAAAAAGCAGACAGAAGTTCATGCAATTCTGGTGATGACAGACAGTTAAATGAGACACAGTTATTAAAAAAGAAATAGGTTTGAGTACTGAGTACAGCAGAGGAGTCAGGACATGAAATCTTTTTCTATATAAACTTACTATATATTAAAAAATCCCCAAAACCAAACACCCAAAACATCTCTTGTAAGGCTCAGTGAGATCCCCTGAAAGACTTTTCATAAATGCAGAGAATTATAGTATGTAGTAAGCTGTCAAGAAATACTGTCATGCTGGAGAGATCATAAGCATCCCATGAAAGAAGGCAGTGTCACATTTCATTCAGAAGCCTTTATGAACCTGAAGGGACTTTTGCTAAACTGGCAGAGCTTACCTGGGCTGTAAGAGAGTGCAGTGGCATGTTGTAATTGACCCCAATGCACACCTGCACCCAGGGTTTCCATGGTACTGAGGACCTGACCTGTATGCTTCTCTAACTTATAGTAATTTGATAATAAAAAAGTTTTGTTGTTGGTTAAAAATAAGATTAAGGGACCTCTGGAGATGGTCTGGTCTCACCCCTCTGGTTAACTCTCACTAACGCACATTAGACACCATATTCTAACAGCACACCTTACTTTGAGCAAACAATATATTAAGTGCATGCAGAGACGCGGATACACACACATAAATACCATGTTCATTCATGCCCTTTCATTCAAAGAAAATAGCCTCATATGTTCTTACAAAGCTGATGACTACATCTGAGTTATAAATAAATGTTTATTAATACCTTTGTAATATTTCATCCAGCCTATGAACAGTTAAAGCCTAGTTTCAAGGAAGTCACTTAAACAGACAAAGCCCAGAGGGCACATGCCTCAGAGACTTGGGATGCAGGATCACACCACAAGTGCTTAAGAAATTTAGAGTAAATTCATTCTTGTTGCTTTAATGTCAAGACTAAATTATTCAGAGGCTGAATTTTTACCTGGCTTTGCATCTACAGTTTTGTCTGGATACATCCATTCCTGCACCATTATGCACTACCCTGCTCTTACACACATGTAGGAAAGCAACTGAGAGTGCATTACCCCTCCTCCTCTTCAATCCAAGTTACTCTGGCAGCACATTCAAATTTAATGTAACACAATCTAGGGCAAGCAATTTAAAAAAAACTTTTAAAATCACCCAGTATATGATTCCAAATGTACCACAGTAAATTATGTGCCAAAAGCTTTGGGTTGATGGGTTTTGTTGGTTTGTTTGTTTGTTTTTCCTTTGATATTTCAGGAATGTTGAGCTTTTTTGGTTTAAAAAATATTTCTGGCAGGCGGAAATGTTAAATTATTCAGATGCTGGTTCTCTCAGTGTTAAGAACAGTGAGTTCATAGGTACAATATATTCTCAGCCATGTCTACCAGTGCCTAGAAGCCATTGTTTAGCACATCAGGCTTTGCAGGACTCAGCACTGGGGAGGCAGTAACAACCATGTCATGACCAGTGCTGCATTGAGTCTGTAAAGAACCAGGTACCATCACAGGAGAGTAGAAGTGTGCTCAACAGGGCTGGTTTGCTAGTCATAGTTTTTACACATGTTCAGTGAACCTCTAGAGTTTTCTGATCTAAGGGAAGACTGTAACTGTCTGGAGACCACCTGTGGGCCTCCACTGCCGCAGGCTGTTGAGACACGTTAGGTTCTGTACAAGTGATATATCACATTAGTCTGCGCATGAATAAGCAGTGACTAATAAGCTCATTTTCCTGAGCTTTGCAAATCCTGGTTTTTTGTTTTTTGTTTTATTGTTTTTTTTTTTTTTTTTAAATAAATGTTCTTTTATAACTGACATGTAATTTAAAAAAGCATTGTAATGGTTCCTATCCAAACTCTGCGTACAGCATTGCTGCTGCTGCTTTTTCACAGCAGTGCAGAAGCAGTAATTTATAATCATTACACAGCACACGATTTTGATTTTAGTGCAGAATCATTTTTGCATTCATGCATATGTAAGAAATACTTTAGATAAAGTCACATTCAGTTATTCATTTTCTTTTATATGTAGCAGAGGACTTTTGAAATTTGGGGTTGCAATTGTTCATCAGAAGTTCTATGGCAACACTCTTGTGCCAGTTAGTAACATCAGTAGAAAGTTCAGTATTGGAAGACAAGCAGTGAAGCAAGGCATACTTTAGGCAAGCTTGTTCATCCAAAGTGCTCTTTTTATCTGCTTTTACCTGAGGCATTCCAGCTCATACAGCACAAGTACAGAGCCATTTTTGCATACTGAAGTGGAAATTCTGACATTAAAACTTTCCTCCAATGGCAAGATTGAGGTCCTAGTCTCTTTAGGAAAAAGAACACATACTTTCTACACTGAAGTCTTAGCAGAACGGCTTGTTACATTAATGATGGAACTAATAACACCTGAGTTCTAAAGCTCTGTGTACTCTTTCTACATTCCTCCCACTATATTATAGAGGTATTTTCCTGCTGTGTCCCCTGTGACATTCTGTCATGCCTCCAGTAACCTTCACTTAATAGCTAACCATCATTTTTACACCATCTCCTATACATTACCGAAGTATAACTGTGTCCAGTATGGAGCTTGTTATGATCTGATTATTGAGAGATGCCTCTGCCCAAATTAAGGTGCAAATAAGAGCATATGCCAAACCTAATAATACGGATTTTATTTAACAATGAAGTTGAGGTAGAGAGAAAGGGAAAAAAATAGAAAAGAGAGAAGAAAGAGAGATCAAGTAGAAGATAGTGACCACTTGCAGGTCCAGTGGTCTCCCATTGGTCCTTCATCACCCTGGGCTTCTTGGTGGTGGTGGCCCCAAGGTCTTTCAAAACTTTTCACCATTTATACATTTTAGCAAATAAAGTAGTTAATGTTCATTGGCTACACAGTTCACTTTTTCTATTGGCTAAATTATTCCATTTCTTCTAACGCTGATTTGTCCACATGGTCAGTCTTTCTCCTCTTTTTAGTCAATTTCTTGGGTTGTGTGTTGTGGTTTGGTGCTTTGTGAGTCAGTGGTCATGATCCACCCCTGCCAGAATTACCTTTTACACAGATAGATCTGATGGGGCTGACTTTGGCACAGTTGCTGAGCTGGCTTTCCTTCCAGCCCATAAATTCTGTATTCCTTGTGTACATTCTTCTCCCCCAGCTTTGTTAACTTCCCACTAGGTCTGAGGTAACACCCAGGCAACAGTGCCAGCTTTATCTTATCTCAGTTCCCCACTATGGTGGCTTAGCTTACAGTCCAAGTTCCAGATGTCCAAGGAAGCATATTCAGGAGGGCTTTGGTGGGTTTTGGTGGTCACGGGTGCCATCTCTCCCATAACTTGGGATTATCTATTTGACCAGTGATATGCATACAAGTAGTTGCTTCTTTACACAGTTTGCCACAGTGGGAATGTTTCCTGGATGCATCACCCAGGATGTGCTAATGAGATCATGCCTCCACCAGGCCTGGAATTAGTGTCATCCTGTCACTCCATTCTATGCTTATCTCATAGCGAAATCCTTCTGTGGACTTAACAGTGAGATAGGTATGACAGTTGTCTGTGCTATGTTTTGTGAGTGAAGAAACAGCCTTGAGAGAAGAGGATAAAGTCTTGAAAAGAAAGGGAGAAGAAAGGCAGTTTTTCTGCATGTTCTCAGTGTTCGAGTGTCCTGTGTGTCTGTCATCCATGTGTCTGGGCACATATATGTGTAATATATATGTGCTCTGCATATGCACCTGCTTTGAATACATCTAAGCATCACTACTGGTTGGACCTGGAGACATGGATGGTGCAGACTCACCCCTTGGACTGTTAGACCCCAGCATGGGATACTGTCTTCTAACAGTGATACTAAGCCTACAGACGCTAATACTTTCAAATGATAGAGTTGGTCTGTACCCACTGAAATATATTGAAGGCAGGATATATTGCAGCACTGCCTTAACACTCTGAAAGATTTCTAAGCATAAATAACCTCTTCTTAATAGATGTTTAATTTCCTAAGTGAAAGAGAACAGTAGGGTGTTCTGCAAAGAAAGATGAGCCAGAGCATTTATAAAAGTTATATTCTGTCTGTGAAGTCATATTTTTATGCAGAATTATGGAAAAGGACCAAAACAAAACACCTCTACGTGCGGTGTAACAGCATTATTTGGTCTTTGATGCAGACAGACACCATCTGATAAGCCTCCCACATATGAGAAAGCCTGATTTCTCCGGGAGAGTGGGCAGAGGCAATGCTGACAGGCAAGAAAGCATCATGGAGGAGCAACTCTTGCTTCTTTCTCGGGTTTCAGCTTACTTCCATAGTCTTTTTACTAGAGATACATGAGGGTTTTTTAATTTTTAAAAGCTGTTTTCTTTACAGAGCTGTAAAGGCAAGTTAATCACAAGTGAGGTTAATGGAAAGTGTCAGGCCACGTAGAAATGAGCCCAGCATCATCAGAAACTGTACCATAGTTTAAAAATAAAAGAATAAATTATTTTTTCCCTTTATTTATTTTCATTTTATTTTTTTTTCCCCTTCAGGAAATAGTCATGCAGTAACTTCAGTCCAGCAGAACTGCCTGCATGTGGGCAAGGGGACTGAGAAATGTGGATGATGCAAGAACATGAAGTGTGTCAGGTGCCAAGAACACAAAACTGAATGAGCTGCTTGGGAAGCAGCAGTTTTGCCATGAGGTCAGCGCAAATTTGAGGGAATCAGTTTTCCCTCAGTGTACCGGACTAGGGCTTTCCTGCAGGAATCACAGCTTGTGTAGGCACTCCTAAGTAGACATAGAACTATCTTTTCTGTGTACTCCTGGCTGCAAAGCGTAGTAGGCTGAAAATACAGAATTTCTTCGTTGTGTTCAAGTCAGGTCAGCCATGTTCCCTTCAGTTGTACTGCAGCACTGCAGGGGCTGATGCATTCCACTCTCAGGAACCACACTAGATAAATGCAGCCTTTCTGGCTTGCATTGAAGGTGCATATATTTGACCTCTCTGAAGGAAGCAGAAGAAGGTTCTCAATGACAGCCATTGTTTCGTTTTTAGGACTGAGGAAAGTACTAGTGTTTGTTTAACTATGTTACCATGACATTTTGTTTTGCAAACCAGAGCGTCTCCAGCAAATTATAGAGTACATCTATATATAAATTATAGAGATAGTGTATATCAAAACAAATCCTTTTGGTTAAGCTGATTCATTCCTGCTTAACCAAGAAAGAAGTCCCCATGATGACTTCTCTTGTAACTTTCTGGAAACAGGGTGCATGGCTTGAGTGGAGATGTTTGCTAGATCCCTTCCCTTGGCTGCAGAAATGAGTGAAGAGGACTGCCAGTACTTCAGATCTAGCAAAGTCAATGTACTGCACCCTTATATGGATCAACATCAAACCCAGTTGCATCACTGAACCAAAAGGAAAAAAATCCTTTTAAGGAGACATTTAATGTTACACAAAAAGGTACACTATGGCATAAGGATTATTTTAAGAATTAAAATAAACATCATGGAACTAAAGATATAGTTTGAGATGCTGCCAAAATACTGTTCTGCTAGTTCTGCCTGTACATCAAGAAACATTCATAAATTAATGAAAGAGTCCTTCTGAAAAATTAGTAAGAGCATAATGGGATTGTCACAGTTTTAGGAAAAGCTCTCCAAAGGCTAAATGAAGAAATCCGCTGTTATGACTGAAGAATGCCTGCTTTATGCCTCAATACACTTTATTTGAACATGGAGCTGTCTGGCAGATTATGCCTGTTAAACACATGATAAATAACCTGCAATTTTTCTTACAAGTGGTGCAGTGGTCCCTGAGAACAATTGTTTCTGGTGATATCTGATTTATGAAAAACCTAATCCTTCAAAACATAGCTAAAGACTGCAGATGGCAGCCCTCAACCTCTGAAACCACTCTAGGAGATTTAACTGAGCACTCTAATGATTTTCACTATCTATCTGTGTCATCGCTGTGAGGAGAAACCCTAGCAGAGATCAGCTACTTTAGATACCACACACATTGATAGTGAGAGTCAAAGAATTTGCAGCTCAGACAGACAAGAGGCAGAGGTGAAAAAATGAGTCGTGTTCTTCCTGTTTCACAGAGAAAAGGATAAAAGCACCGGGGAAGTAAGGAGTTGTGGTACTCTGTTCCTGTGCTAGCAGAGATGAACTTGCCCCCTCTCATGTGCCAGGCTACCCAGAAACTAAGGTAGCTGCACTACGTGGAGCTGGACCTCAGGGCAGCTTGGGAATTTGAAAGCTGCTATCAGACCCCACCTTGAAGCCATCTCTTTTTCAGGCTCCCTGAACCCTTCTTCGGGCAGGTGCTCCAGCTCAGATGTCCTTGGTGATCCTCCTTTGGGATGCCTCATCTATCTTTCTGGTAGTAGATGACCCAAAATTGGACACAATAAAATCTCTTTCAGATTCTTTGGATTCAGAAATGCACCACTGAGATAAAAAAATTCCTTCTGAAGAATTCCTCAAAATATAGGTGAGAGCTGTAGTATGAAACTGTGAGTTTCAATGATTTTGCAGGGTTCAAAAATCTAGTTAATCAAATATTGAAGTTACTTGTTTTTAAGACTCATTAAATACCTCAAGAGAAATCTACAGTTCATAAGACTGAAGTTTCTAAATTTATAAATTCCCAGTATTGGAGTAAATAACAGCCTCTGGTTCATGAGGATTCAATGAAAATATTTTCTGGGGATCTGTAATTCTCTAATCATCAAGAATATAATTTCTAACTTCTTAGAAAAAAACATTGTTAGTGAAAAGTTACTGGGCTGGTTGGATGCTCCATCAATTTAATATGGCACTTTTTCCTCTCTTTAATGTGATCCTCCACATGCCAACGGTGTAGGATTATTTTCTATTTTTAATTAATGAGTGTTTTTCATGGTGCAACCTGAATACACATTTCCAATAGCCCCAGCTATATCTGGGTCATTGAGGGAAAACAGAGGAATTTACCTTGCACTGTTCTAAAGGACGACAGATCTTTAACCTTTCATGTGACTGAAATGCTGATATGATTGAAGGAAGTCCTTCATCACTCTCAGAGAAAAATGCAAGGCATGCAGAGTGTGAAGAGGATGCTGCCCTGTGGTTTCTACCAACAGCACACGAAACTGGAGCAACGGGACACTCTTCCAGCCTTCCTGTCAGCAGTGTGCACAAGCACATTGTATCTTCTATGTACACTGACATAATGCAAGGTCAGGATTACAGGTGTATGACATCCCTTTCTGGCGCTAGAGTCTTTCGACAGGAATTGAGATTTCTCTATAGCCTCCCTCCCTGACCGATCCTCTGTTCAGGCATCAGCCTGCACCTGAAACAATAGTACTGAAAACAGGTTGAAGAAAAAGGCAAGGGTATTTACAGCAACAACAACGAAACGTTTATATTCCTGAGTATTGCAAAGGACAGGCCGCTGCCAGCGCTGCACGGAGGCAGCCCTGCCGCAGGAGGCGGCCGTGGTGCCCCGGGAGGCGCGGTGCCCACGACACCTAGTGACAGCAGCGCGGCGGGGACGCGCCGAGCCAGGGCTGCTCCGCTCCGGCTTTCTGCATGAAGCCTATTGTTTTCAGCCTTGTTTTCTTAACAGTATCACACTTCACTCCCCGTTTCGGCCTCCACACGTCCGTCCCCCCGTCCCCCCCACACCGCCCCAGTCTTATTAAAACTCATCCTTTGCGCGGATGTTGGATTTGAGGTTGCAGCCTCCGTAGCACATGGCAAGGGTCCTAACTTGCCCTTCAGTTATGTGGCACTAATTGCCTGCCCTGGTGTGCCTGGTAGACTGATGGGACACACATTGCATCCCCAACAAGTCAAAACGAAAGTAGCCATGCTCAGAATCCATTTTCTTGATGACACATTTTGTCTTTTATTTGAGTTTAAAGTTTATGAGCAGATGACAATACTGCTGATCTCTGCCAGCCCTTTTTTTGTCGGATTTTATCTGTTTAACCTGTCACAAGCAAGGGAGACAAAACTGAAATATTTTATGGGAATGTTCCTCATGTTTCCAACCATATACAGTGTCAGGTTTGACTTCATTCAGGATGAGGAGGCAGAGCTTTATCTTTAGAACTGGAGAAAGGGATTTTCCAATGGCAGAAGCACCACATAAAACAAGGGTATGCTGGGAAGCTATAACCTCTGTAACCTGATGCATCCACCTTAAAATGTCTAAGCAATAAAGTCTATTATTTACTCATCAGAAACTCTTTTCTATGGGATTCTATGATTCTGTGATTAACTTGCATGCTGGAGAAGAAATGTCTCTGACACAAGACTTTCTGCTTGAAGTATCAATATCTGTCCTTCCTCCTGTCCTGGAGTTTGGCAGAGTCCAGACAGATTGACTTGATCCAGTGACATAAAAGTATTTGAATTTCCTGGGAGTTTTTACCTTTTATAAATTATGCCTAAAAGGAGTGAAAATGAAAACCTTAATTTAAGAAGTGAAAAGAGCAGTTAGACAGCTAAGGATATTATACTTCTGCTTATATCTACTTGCCACACCTTTAAAGGAAGTATAAGCCTAGATATAATTTCTGGTGCTCATCCTAACAGTGACTTCGAAGGCTTTTTGCAATGATCAGGATTTCAGGACTCACTATCATCTTTGATTTGGACCAGGTTAAACAAGTGGAGATGTGGAAAGAATTCATTAGCCAGACAGTAAAGATGGTCCAACTGTGAGGAGCTCTCTCTAAAACAAGTCAAAGTGTGGCTTATCCTATTGATGTGAATACATTTTAGTCTCATTAGTAGAGTAATACTGCCATACACAGATAATGAGATAAGGTAAAAAATGTGAACTGTAAATAATTTAGAAGCATAAATGGCAATGACAAAGACATACAGTTCTCCAGTGCCCATGGATTTTCCTTTATATATGACCAGAGTGACCACTGATGCTCAAACTTACAATTTTTTTCAAATGTTATGTCAATGTGCTATGAGAAAACATGAAAAATATCAGCCAGTTATGGTCTCAATTCTTCTCTTGTAAGCAAATGTGACACAATGAAACAGTGAGCTCAGTGAACTAGGAAGAATACATAAATTCAGTTTAAAATGTTCTTGAAGTCTGAAGGACTCTGTAGCTCAGATTTCAGAGGATGGTATCATTAATCAGTGTCTGTCTGCAGGGAGAGTCCTTGTTCAGAATGACAAGATTCAGAAATTACTCTTCCCCACTGCAATCGCTGTTAAATGCAGAGCCAATTACATATAAAATATTTATAGTCTTCATCTTCATCCCTTTTTACTGAGACATGGAGAAATTCCAGTAGCTTTGATTCTTTTTGAACTGGTGCTTATTCAGTTGCCAATCTCATCTCTGCTTATGTTTTCTCCTGGGATCTTATGCTGAGTTTTAGATATTTCTGCCCTTCTTACCAAGCAAAACCGGTGAGTTCATATGTCTGTGACATTGTTCCCAGGAGTGTTCCTGGTATGCCCAGGAGTGTACACCTGGCTTCCCACAGACAAGAAGTAACAGAGATTTCCTCTGAAATAATTTCTCAGCAACACCTGTTAACTGTTTTTCGTTATAGACCACGCCAACAATACAGTTGATTTTTGCTGTGTCTATAAGTACTTGGCCTTCTCTACTAAGCTGACCATATCTTTTAATTTCTATTATTAGAACAATTTTATACTCTTTTACAGGTTAGTGGGCTTTCTGCACCCTTTGTGGAAATGACATCTTCAGGTTAGCTTGAAGAGCTTTTTGTTGCAACTGCTAACCTAAATGCAAGCTGTGAGGCTGCCTGATCTGTGCTGGGTAGGGAGCACTGCCTCATAGCTTGTGTTCCATTGTTTCTAGTAGGACAGAAAAGATAGGGGTGTTCATCTGACCCTATTCTCCTTGTCTGGCATTACTCTCAACCCACTCTTTCGGGTGCCAGAATTAAAATCTGCTATACCTTTATGTAAATTGCTGACAAACTTTTCCACATCTACTGCAATCAGAAGGTGATTAGAACTCTTGTTCTAATCTAAGAACTGCTGTTTGCAGGTAGGTGTAAGATTTCTCTGCTCAGCAGTGCTTCAGCTGTTGCTGTGAGCCATAAACCTCTGTATGGTTGATATTTGGAGATGTGAAAGGGAGAAGTGTCTGTTTAGCTTTGGTTCATAATGAAGAGATTAACGAGAGTAGTGTCAAATGTGTTTCCCTATGTAATATTACTTGTTAATTCTAAATTAGTTCAGGTTTCCAAATTATCCTGAAAAGAATGGGCCAGTGGTATCTTCTAAGTTTTATTGTAGGGACAAATGTCAGGATTACATTCAGTAATGCCTAGTTATATGCTGCATGTCTTAAAAACACCCCTCCAGAGGTCAGATTAAGATAAAGTAATATGGAAATATTACTAACTGTATTTCACTGAATGAGGAAAAGGTTTGCTTAATTCTGAGTATTTCATTCTGTTGATCTATTAGTTTTTTACCAATTATTTTATCTTTAAAACTAGACTGCAATAGTTGTTAGCTAATAAAATCCACCTTATTGGATATTCTAAAGTACAATATACTAGTATATGCATTCAAATCTTTAAAATAGGTTCACAAATTTTCTTGTAACGACACTTTTTTTAGTATTACATATAAAAGATATTGTACAGGTAACTTGTTTTCCTATATATCTGTTGAGTGCCTGATCAATTTCCAATTATAAAGGAAAATAAAAGACTCATATTAGGAAACAAATCAATCTTGGTTATGTCAGACAGCCTAAGTGAAGCAAAACAAAACAAAAACACCAGGAAAAATTGAAAGTGGATCACAGCAGAATTATTAACATTATTCTTTGTATAGTTTTGTGAAGGAAAGCTTTTACATTCTTTAGAATGAAATTCTATGAATACAAAAAATCAGGTCAGAAAAGTAGTCTTAAGGTGAAAATATTCATATTCATTTTACAAAACAAATAAATGCAAGAGAAGAAACAGGTAGGTCAAATATGTCAACGTTCTGAGAAGTGACAAGCCTTTAAAGAGTCAAAAAGCTGCGGTACCGAAGTCTAACATAAAGCAAGCACCATCTTCCTGGTCAGTAGTGAAGACCTTGCAGACCTGTGCATGCTTTAAACAGAAACTGCAGAAACTGTTAGGCACTCTAGAAAAAGACGCTTACAAGAAGTAATTGAAAACTGAAGGGGAGCTGGGAAGGATCCAGGCAGTCCACAAAGCTTGTACACAGCCCAGACCACAGAAAGGGAATGTTCTGGAGGAAAGAAAGGAGTTTGTGGTATGGAGCTTATTGCTTCTTGTGTTAACCCTGAAAAACTTCTTGAACTATTTCAGTAAATAGTTTTTCACTGGTGAATAATGCATCCACATCTCTGGCATGGCAGAGCATGACTCCCTGGCAGCTCAGGCCTAACATACTAGTGACACCAAGCTTCTTATTTCTTGTCCTTAATCCTCTTGCTGCTGCTTTTATCTGACACTCTTGACAACAACTCCATCCTGTCACTCACTGAAGGAAGCTCGTCCCTCTACATCCTGACTTGGCTTTGAAAGTTTTTCTGCTCCTTTCCTCTGTTCAGTTAAATACAGGTTAACCTTACCTGCTGTCCTTCAGGAATCTTTCTTCCCTCCTCTTTTCTTGCAGTCTTACTGGGAACTGTCTTTCTTCACTCCCCATCACTCAAAACACAACATCCTCCAAAACCTGGCATTGTTTCTCCTTTTTGCTTGTTTCCACCGGCTACTTTAAATGCCTCATCTTTGTCTTGAAGGTCTTCATAGCTCTGTCTCACTCAGCAGTTTGATCTTCTCTCTTGCCTTTCTCCCCTTGCTCCAGTAATGGTTCCAGTCTTTTCTCTGGATTATTTTTTTTCCTTTATTCCCCTCTGCAGGGCTTCTTCAGCATTGCATTTTTAGAGCTAGGCCTGTGATCAGAGGTTCAAAGTTTTCATAAGTATTATACTTTCATGAAGTATTTCTGGGAAGCTGTCAGACACTTCACACACTACCAGTTCTTTAACAAGGTGCTGGTATAAAGGCTTGAATCTCTGATTGGCATCTCCCTGACTTAACCTATGTCCATCTGTAGAACTGCAAGCTTTTCAGGCAAAAGCTGGCCCTGACTCTTGTGTCTTTTATGACCCTAACTGCCAGGCCTTGCAAGTTACTTTGTGAGAAATCTGATAGCATATTGCTATAGATTTTAAGATACAAGCTGTATTTTTTTTTATTATATTGCATATATGAACAACATGTTTTGTAATATAGGGTGACATGTCTTGCCAAGTTGTGGCAATTGTGAATGCAAATGCAGCATCAGGAACAATTGTTTTCTGACAATATTTTTAAATCCCATGATATTTTTTTCCTATACATGTTCCAGAAAAGGAGCTGAGAGATATCTCTCTCCTCTATATTTTCAATACCTTTAAAGTTGTGTGAGGTCTTCTGGTGTTTCTTCCCCATTGATTATTATTGATTATATTGCATTATAACTGCATCTCATAGCTGATGATAGGGACTTATTAAGGAAGATGATGTCCTAATTTGCAGCATTAATTATATAATTTTAATTTATTAAAATGTTATCTTTCCTCACTTTTCTTGTCAGCTGCATATGAGACTATACATGGATGGTGGAGATTAGTGACAACTGAATTACAGTATCCAGTTGTGTTCTGCAGTCCAGGAAAGTATTAATGTTTTCCCCATCTGTTGTCATTTCCATTGTAGTGGTTTGCCTGCCACAAATGCTGACAATCTCCAGCACAACACAGACTGAATGTTTGTTCCTGTTCTTATCATGTTCAAATAGACTTGCATGTGATTCTCACTTCACCATCACATTGTAATAATACATGCTGATTTAGCTACAACAGTCCCATGTTGCCATGCTTGTACCTGTAATGTGCCTTGTAAACCAGTGTTTAATGAAAATTAAACTGGATGAAAAATATTTTATACATTTTGTTTAGAAACAAATACAAATTTTATCAACAGCCACAACAGTCAGCAGTGTACACAGCTATAGATGAAGAAGAGTCTGAATCCAATATATATATATAATATATTGATTATAAATAAAGAGGTTTCTAATATTATATTAGTATTATGTCTATTAAAGCAGTAAATAAACAATGAAATATTTTCTTTACTAGTTTCTGTAATTTAATTATAACATCTTGGCTTTCCCAGCCCGGTGAATGCATTCCAAGAGCAATATGTGCTGTTTTCTAGAGGACAGTAGAGTAATTGTGAGCAATGTCTGCCCTTTAGAGTGTGTAAAATAGAGAGCTCACTCCCAGTTAAGAGTGTGCAGTTTCAATTCAGAACAACTTTGTGAATCTGGATGTATTTAATATCGTCATTGACTTTTTTTTTTTATTATTATGAAAATGCAGAAAATATAAAGCACTCAGTATATACTGTTCCTGCTGTGAAAAATCAAACAATCTGTAATCACACAGTTCAACTCTGTGTGTATAAGAGTATATGTGTATTGGGCTTATCATACCAGTCCTGTGTGTCATTATGTTGGCCTGATCAGACAGACAGTGTTTTGTGTGGGATTATAGTGCAGGCTTGTGAGCAAAAATGGGGCAGAAGGATGGAGCCGTATAAACAATGCAAACTCATTTATTATACAAACAAGCATCTCTGCTTGATCCAGATGGATTTCCCTTATGGACAGGTGGTGGTGTGGCCTTCCTTTTAGGCAGATGGGGTGATCAGGCTGATGTGGTTTTAGAAAATACGAGAATTATGTTTGTAATCATGTGCTTTTTGTCTGTTCTTAGAGGGGTGTGCACACAGTGAGTGATGAGCATCAGCAGCTCTGCCTCGTTCCACACCAGTGCCAGCCAGTTCTTGCTGGTGCATGTGAGCTCTTACAGCAGGGCCAGGCACAGGTGAGACACCTTAAACACAACACTGCTCTGATGGGTCAAATGTGGAGTCACTTTGGCTTAAAGAGACGTGTTCAAAAGCCAGGTCCTGTAGGTATACTGTTTGCTTGCAGCTTATTTTAGATCAAATCAGCCTGAAGATATTTTGCTATTAATGGTGACATTCTGTTTCATACAGCAATGGTATCATACAGGGAGGCACCATGTAATTCAAACCATGGGTTCCTTTCACCTGAGGTTAATTATTCTTGAGGTGGACATCAGATACCCCCAAGCTTCCACTTCTGTTTGGAGTGAAATCTCACAACCCTCAGAGGTGAAAACCATTCGAGCTGCCTGCCTGTATCCTCCCATGCACCTTGCTACCCATGACTGTACTGCTTAAGGACACATCCCTGTGTGAAATTTCTAGATAGGTTTATCTTGGGAAAAGCCAGAGACAGATTCTTGAGTCACACCAGTATGGGCATTCTGAGTCCCTGAGGATGCTGAAAAGACTGAGGAGCCATTGTAACAAGGCAGAAAGCATGTTCCCACAGGAGAAGGTGTCATTCTTCATTTTGACCATAAATTTACTCTCAGAGAAGGAAAGGCAAAAGGTGTAGTTGTTTACTGGTTTTGTGAGATGGTTCCCAAGGTGTGGGCATGGCTGCAGTGCAGGGCCCCAGTACCAGACTAGACTAAAAGCTACAGAACTTACAGCATAGTTCTCTCAGACAAAACACAACCAAGTGCTGTGTAGCACAACAAACTGCAAAAGCCAAAACCAGCCTTTAGCACACTCTGAAATTTGATGTACAGCAAGAGATGGAGCATGACATGGAGCAGGTAAGGGAGTAAACAATTCAGTGTTGAGAACAAGTAAGGCAACACTATAATGGGCAATGACTAAACAGGCTTAATAACTAGTCCCCTCTATCATGCTCTGATCAAATCATCATTATTTTGAACACATAATTCTCTGTCTTGGGTACCAAGGAGGACTGTGGTGGCCTCAGTTGGATGTTGGCTCAGTTCCACAGAGCTGCTGCTCAAGCCTCAATGGAATGAGAGAACACAGTTTAATAAGTAAAGGGATTAAAAAAAAAAAAANCAAACAATGCAAAAGCAAACACTTCTGACCCACTGACTGATGCCCACTCAGCCCCTGAGCAACAGTCCCCTCAGAAAACTCCACTCAGCCCCCCACTTTGATCACAGAATGAGGAGGGTCTTTGATGATACAAGGAGAAAATGCTAGAGCCCTTCCTGAAATTCAGCCTTGACTGGATCTTGTGGAGAAGAACCGAGATCAATCAGCTCACAGCCCCACAGCCTGGAATCACCCTTGGATCTGTATTCCACATTGAGATGAAAAAAGGCAGGTTTGGTCATAGTCAAATGCCTTATTGCCAATCTACCTGCACAATGTAACTTATTCTTTTGCATGTCATATTCAGTAGTGATTCTCCCTCAACCTGATGGGTGGTGTGTACCAACCATGATGAATGTGGATCAAAAGGAATTCTTTCAAGCCTAATCAGTTTTCTTCTTTAATTTACCTGAAGTTTGCTAAAACAAATAAACTAAAATTTACCTGATAATTTTTGTTTACCTGCTCTGCTGTGCTTGTGCTGAGGGGATTTTTCTTGAAACACTTAAAAGTCTGCAAATTCAGGAAACCATCCTCAGTTTGGAGCCCGACAAAACACATGAATTAGAGCAATTACATCAATGAGAGTAAGTGCATAAATTTTGAAGCCAGTGGAGCACATAAATCTTTTGTACATATTTTAAAGAATAATTAAAGACATGAAGCTACCTGGAAAGCAGGCTAAAATGCAATATAGATATACCAGGATACATGGCATCAAGTTGCCCTGATGGCTCTTTCCAGTTTTCAAGAGAAAGGAAATTATATGACTCTCACATGGCTTTCTGTAAACACTGTGTTGTTGACTAATTTCTTTTGTGAAATGCACTTGACATTTCTGTAAAAGTCCTTACATTTTAGATGGATGAATGCTGTCAGGTTTTATTAATCAAGAACTCCGCTAGTAGCCTTCCTGTAGCCTAAAGGCACTATATGGAAATGTACTAATTATGGTGTAGAAGATGGTGTAGAGAAGTTGGCTTTAGTTGCTGGGTGGATTTGGTGCTTCCTTCCCTTTACAGGTGAGTTGTCACAGATGGGAATTAGTATGACAACAGACAGGGAACTGGTGAAAAAGGTGAGAACAGTGGGTTGTGTTGCAAAGCAATATATGAGGACATGGAACAGTGACCAAGGTGGCTACTTGAGCATCATTTCTAGGACTACTCACTTGAAGTCTTCTCTTATAACTGTGATTCAGTAAATGCTTAAAACCGGAAATTTCTGATTGCATTGGACTTGTATGCACTATCAAAACAAAAGGAGGCCAGAACTTCCTCAAGGAAGAGCTAAATAACCTGTGGCACTGCACAGTTAAAGTTGCTGTGAAATTCAGTGCACAGAATGAAAGGGCAAGGTCTTGTACTCAGGGTTTGACAGGTACTAGTCCTCCTAGAGCTTTGGTGCTCCATTAGAAAGGAAACACAAAGAAGGACCTGAGAAGAAGAACGAGCTGGATACATGTCCTGATTGCAGGGTAGGTATCGCTCCCTCATTTTAGGTTGCCATGGAAAAGGTGAATGTAATTCAGTACAAGAATATCCAGCAGTGCTGGTACAAATGTCAGTGAGGGCCTGGTGAGATTTCTCAAAGGACTGTCCTGGCAGGATATCTGATGCTTCAAAAGGACTGGAAAACAGAGAGGCTACTGAGAGAACTGGGAAGGGAAGGTTTGAAGGAGATCTGCTTTGTGCCCATGAATGCTTGTTGCAGAAACTTCACAGATGAAGAGAGGAGCTATTTAAGATAAGAAAGTTGGCAGAGAAGCACACACTATGCCCTTGTCCTGATGATCCTTATGAAAGAGTCTCTTTAGCTTCTGTGATGGATCCCTCTATGACTTGCCTGTAAGGAGACCTCACGGAAGCAGGTTCTCAGTTGTCTGGTAGGATACTTCAGCCAGGGGAGTCTATCCAGAGAAAACAGTGGCTTTTGAAGCATTGTTTATATCACCCTAGTCCCTTTAGCTGGCATTACTTGCTTAGGGGGAATAAGAAGATTTAACCATTAGGCTTTTGAAGTGTCTTAAAATAATCCTGATTTTTGAAAGAGCTGTCAATAATAAAAAGGAACCTGGATAGAAAAGAAAAACATGTCTGTACTAATTATGGATTTCTGATCACAGTAGTATAATTCCTTTTAGAGATATGACTGGTATTTTTGATCACTGGACATATAGCTGTAATTATTTCTCTCCTTAAAGTAATATAATGGCTTTAAAAGAATTTGGCTAGTTACAGAAGAATGAACGGAATGAAATGCCTGAATTGTGTGTTAACACAGCTTCACAGGTACCATCATTTTGCAGCAGATTGTTGTCTTTCTGTACCACTTAAATTACAAATTCTCTGAACCATGTAAACAGTTATTGACTGTTTGGAAGAAGAACTGTGTGTTTTGAGAAAAGCACAGACAAATGGTCTCCCAGTGCCAAATCTTCCCAGAACTATGCAAGGAAGAAAGACACGGTCTTCTCTTCCTTACCCTTTCTGAGCATTTTTATTTACTGACATTAAAGATTTGCCAGATTGTATAAAGCAGTACATTTTGTGAAATTAAAAGTAAAATAGTCTAAAAAAATAGTCTATATTTGTGGCTCTGAAACTATCATTTGTATCTTGTTTATGGGTAGAGACAAATAGTGGAAAGATGGAAAAAGGTGTCCACAAAATTGTGAGGTAATAAAGCTTTCCTCAAACATAATTGCATTTGCTCAGTGTATTAGTCATGGTACTTGCAGATGGTCTTACACTGAAACAATATCACTCTGCAATCGCTTGATAAAAATAGTTCTGGCAGAGATGTCTTTGCTCTGTAGGCAAATCAAATCTGCCCTTGGTTAAACAGCAATTAGTTTTTGAAGCTCTGTATTATTTTTTAAAAAAATTCCAGTCACTGGACCTTCTTAAACTCTTTTCTGGTCACATAAAGAAATAATTACAACTTCATTCTCATCCTGTTTGGATTCAGAACAATCTAAAAATCATTATTATGATTATATCTTACTTTCCTACCTCTCCTTTCCTGTTACAGATCTCTTCTACTGGATTATAGTGTTCCTAGGGATGCTGGTCCTCTGCAGATGCCCACTGACAGGCTGTGCCCTTGCCAACAGGGCACGGTCCCCTGGGGACTGAACAGAGTGGGCAGAGCCAGGAATGGGTAACAGGGTCTGTCCACAGTTCCATAAACTGCAATCAGTGCAGCAAGGCCAGGGTCCAGTCTGGCTGTCTGTTGAGCAGCCAAAAGAGATGGGACCAGAGACAAGCAAGGTAGCTCAGATGAGATGGGCTGCCCAGGTCTGAACTGGAGATTCTGGGTGTCTAGTGATGTTGGGAACCCAGCCTGGGCAGGGAGTTTGTGGTTTTGGTAGTTTTNCTTTCTTTTCTCTTTATTCTTGACCCTCTCCTTAATGCCTTAAAGTCCACTTTGATCTCATTCACTGTGGTCAGGCATCCTATTGTCAGGTCTTATAAAATATCAGTCTGTTTGCCACATCTCAGCTGGGCATGTTGGAAGGAAATTAGCAATACAGAGACCATTGCTATAACAGACTAGTAACAGACAAGCTGAAATCCTACAAGTGAATGAATTACAGTGAAATTTCTATCTCACAAAGCCTGTCAGAACACCTTTTACCTTCTGCAAAGTGCTCCACTAACATGCAGAAACCTCGTATCTCAATTCTTCCCTGATTCCTGGGGAATGAAATCTTGATGCTCAGGCCAGTCTGCTAGAGGAGAAAGGGAGTGGATGAGAACAATTTCTCCCTGATCCTCAAAATAATAAAGTACGTGGACCTACTGCTTAGCAAAAGAGCAGTTGGTCAGTCACAAAAACTGTTACTCGTTTGTGTCCTTCCTTAGCATATGCCCAGAAACAATGCTAGGGCTGACATAATGATTTATTTGCTATAAAATTGGTGATCACCACTTGGGGGGAAAATGCTTTTGCTTTATGAGGAGAAAAATGGTTATGTGGCAAGAATCCTGCATAATGACCCACTGGGAAAGGGGTTTTGCATTGCCATACAAAGTAGGAATGACAGATTAATTAGTGCTTTGGGTGTTAATTATATTAGGATTGATAACTCTAAGGTAAAAGCTGCACAAGAATGTTGTGTATGCTTTCACTGAAGAGTATTCAGTAACTAAAACCTTTAAGCCACTGTGACTTCTTTCTTTTATGACACCGTCACCCAAGTTTCACGTTTCAAATACAGCTCTGGAAGAGCAAAAGACTAATTCAGTGGAGACAGGTGTTTTTCAAAAAGTGCAGTTTCTGACTGTCTCTTTCTTACTTTGGAATTTTTCATCTTTGGAAATGCCAGGTATCTCCCATGGAAAAGCAGAACAGAACTCATTCAATCAGCATGGTCACTTGGGTTGCCACAATACTTTTCCTTCCTGATATAAGCTAACAAAATCTCACCTGGTGGTGGCACACAGATGATCAGTGCAAAATGCAAAGTGAAGTATTAAAGATAAGTCTAGGCACTTTCTGTTCCTGCATGCTTGGTTGGAACAAGACATTTTGCAAATATGGAAGTGTAGTTACATTCTTTGGATGTGTAAAAACCTTAAACCTGAGGCACAGAATAAGTCATGAACTTGTAAATCATGAGCAGTACCCAGCCTGTGATAATAAATATCACTGAGACGGCTGGTGTCATAACATGAGCAGAAAGAGGTATTGCTGTAACAGCATTTTTAGGGAGTATGTCTTCCCAAGTAGCCCTGACTGCACACATGGAAAAATCCAAAGATTTCTAAGCAAACAGCAGAGAGTAATACAAGTCCTTTCTTCACTACTTTAAACATAGCCCATCTGTGTCTTAATGTGTTGTCAGGAATCCTAAGTTAAATTATTATCCCAGAGCAGTGTGGAGCAGGATACAAATTAGCTAGTAGCATCTGGTCCAAAGATGACTAAATTCAAAGCATACGCATTTAGTCTCCCCCAAAATCCCTCGCAGTAACCACTATAGAACATAAAAAAATTACATCTTTCCTGTCATAGTATACCACTAAATGGGAGAGAATATAGTCATACCGGTCACAATTATTAATCTTGCAGTTATAGTTGCCAGCGGCTTATTGTAGTCAGTGGTTGTATTCAAGACAATTACAGATGATGTACATGAATAATCTATTGCCTGCTCTGGAGATGTGGTACCCTATGACAACTTCAACAGCAAGCTAGTGTAATGTCTCTAAGGGTATACAGAGCACTGCAATCCCTCCTTCCAATTTTCATTCAAAGTAAAGTCTCATGGTGAAATCTCCTTGTAATATCTGTACAATTTTAAACTTTCAAGCCTGTATTTTCTTCCAGCATTGCAGAATTTTTTGAAGGGGATTTAAGCCTGAAAAGGTATTTATTTTTCTTTATTGTCTTTTGCAGACCCCTATTATATAATCTAGGAACACAGCTGCAGATTTATAGAGCAATACTGCACATCACTGGTCTGATTTATTGGGTAACCCCAGTTTTGTTGGTTCAGCAAAACAAGGATGGCATTTTAGGGATCAAAAGTGCAAAAAAGCATTGTTCGTCAATTAAAAATCTAACCTGAGGAACAAGTTGAATTACTGAGGTGCCACTGTAGCAAGGTTAGCTCGTGTCCTTTTTTTTTTTTTTTT
>VXAU01001359.1:375562-392883 GCA_013399695.1 Formicarius rufipectus
GTAACTATAAGATTAGCATGTACTTGTACATGCACGTCTCTACGCCTGGCTCAAGCAGGTTTGATTATCTAACTGCAGGTTTGCCATTATTGTGACAGTTTCTGGTATAATGTCATACTCCATTTTATGCATCATCTGTTTAAACTATGAATAAATAGCAAAATGTGGTACTCTTTATAAGCAAATCTATTTTCTATAGATGTATGGGTTATATTTGAGATTATAGATGTGATTTTGTATGAATTTTTTATTTGATAAAGAAGCTTAATTTGATACTTTTTCAGTCTATCACTTTATTTTTTCTGAATATCTGTTTCTAAATTAAAATCCTCACTCAAATCTTTATTGGTCATGGTATCTAACATTATTTAAATGTAAAAATCAGAAGCTTATTTTTACAGCTCTTAGTCTTGCACTGAATTTGTTGCAAGCGTTAAGATAGTATCATTCTTTGAAAAGATATAAACCCCCCCCCCCCTCAGTTAGTATTTTAAACCTTTAAAATCATGTTATAAATTTTCATCATAAGGTTATTTGGCCCTAGAAACATTTTCTCACTTATCTTAATTTGCTCCACCTCATATTCTTAGTTTTGTATCAGTTTGCTAAGAACATTGATTTCTTTATAATTTTATGTATTTATTTTAAACAGTACACGATTTGGCAAGGTGGCTTATTTAAATACATGAGTATGTATGTATATGTCTCCATAGAGTAATATATCAGCACAGTTACAGCTCTCTCTATAATATCTGTTGGGGGTCTGGGTCTCTTGATGCAATTGATTCAGTATTTTCTGCCATTTGCTTATTTACTAATGTTTCTAAGACTACAGAGTGTTTAAGTAAGCTTGCCTAAAATTTTATTCTTGCCTGCTTGAGTAGGAACAGTAGGTGACCACAAGACTGGTTTCATTGTGAGTCAAAACAACAGTAACTACAGTTAGTTTCTAAGAATATATTTACTGTTTGTTTCCATGAGTCACATCCTTGATGATGAAAAATGTGTTATTGAATTTTATGGAGAGATTGGAAGATCCTCATTCACATCTGTACTTCTTTATGTATTGGGGTGTGATCAGAAATTACAAAACTCCATACATATTTAATTTTTGAAAGATACCCTGAAGAAATCTGGAGGAGTTCAGTCTTTTTATCCTTATTTGACATTTCATGGTACGATATGTTCCTGTCATGCAGAGAAAGAAATAGCACAAAAGAATTTTCTTACAGAACTTTTAATATATTTTTAATGGCATTCAATGTTTGTGAAAATCATTTTGCCATTTACTCTTCCCAAGCTCGGGTCACCTACCAAAGTGGCCAGCTACCTGCCTCTGTTTTTGCCCCGTGGGACAAGATAATGACATGTAGTAAGAAACCAGCTTTCTTGTAGCAGCATGTGTGAGTTCTCCACAAAGATTATGCATGAGGTTTTTGAAACATGCCTGTGTCTCTGCCTGTGTCATATCGAGGCCACAGCATATGACCATTCTCTTTCTGCTAAAGAGAAGATAAGTAAACAACACAGAAATACAAGAACTGTGATGCTGGGAAATCAACCCATGGCACACAAGCATAATATAAGCAGAAATATTGTCCCAAGAGTGATTATTATTCAGGCCATTAACAAGAAATCTGCTACAAGTGCAGCGTGTATATTATTTTCATTTATAGGAATGGCAGGCTGAGCTTTTAGAAAATAGCTCTAAACTAGGATGCATTGTCAGCCTGTGGAAAAAGCAGCTGGTGGATCTCAGATTTGGTATTTTAATTTCCCACAGCTTCAGTATTTATGATTCTTCCTGATACTAATACAAGCAATTCAGGTTTCATTTCTGTGCTGGCAATGGAGAGTAAAGTGACATCCACAAGGCATTGGTTCATTGCCTTGAGACTTGTAAGGGAATTGTTTAAAAAGCAGTCTAACAAGGGATCTAGCTTTCACATCATTCATATTCTCTGAACAAAATTTCCTTTAACTGATGTAGTATTTGAATGAAAGGCATTGTTGACAAGGCTCATAGTGGTTTATAGATCCTGGCTGTTGAACAGGGAAACTAGAGGAAGACTACTAGGCAGAAAAATCTGGTGTGTTTTCAGAATGAAATTGCACTACAACAATAACTATCATTGAGTTTTCTAGTCAAATCCAACCACAGTTCTATGAAAAGACAGGGATTAGATTTCAAAGACTATAGAGAAACTCTGCCTAGTCTGGACTTGAAAACAGGAAGTAAATCATGTAAAAGGAAAGATTCAAATTGTAATAACAACTTCTACAATTCTGAAGTGATTTAGGACAGACAGAGATTATCTTTCCCTGTTAGGAAGCAAGCAAATCTCACCATTTGATGTATTGCTAATGCCTGATACAACTCTGAACTAAAATACTGACCTTGAATAAATGGAAATACTGGACAGTTTACCTAATTTCAGCTGAGTTTTGCAGTGTTAACAAACCCTCTGAGTGTTGTTGAATCAAGAAGAATTGGGACATTATAGAAAAAAAAACCCACGGTGCTAACCACCATACCCAAGAAAATAATAAGAGCAAATCTATCCTGGATAACTCCAAAAAATCAATTAATGAAAATGTTTAATCTCATGTGAAATGACACTTTTTATTGTCTTGTAATTGGTGCTGTTTTAAGAAATGGCTAATCAATAGCTGTATTAACTTTCCAGAAGACAAAACCAGATTAAGTTCCAGGTGGGCAGGGGGTAGAAGGTCTGGGAAAATAAAAAGCACCTTGAATTCCAGTTTAGTGAAACTAGTCATGTTTGTCACCTGCATTAAATGCTGAAAATATTTATTTATTGGTAAAGAATTATGTAGAAAGATTCAGTTTGATGGCATTCCTTCCAACAAGCTTTTTAAGAAAGGAAAAACATATATTTTAATTCTTGTCAAAGCACAGAACACAATGGACCCATTTAACTTTCTTTTCTCCACTAAGGTTAAAACGGCACTTCTGCTAAGTTATCTGCTTCTTTCTACACAAAAACCCCATTTCACCAAAGTTTAAATCTGCCAAGAAGAGAAGGATTTCAGTATTAATCAAATGAAAAATTAAAATACAGTGTGGACACACTAATATGGGACTTACTTTGTAAAATGTGAAGGACTTGTTACTCTAACTTCTACCTTGATTTTGACCTCTTTTGGTAGCAGAAATTGATATTTGGGTATACACGAGGCAAAATCACCCATTTAGTTTTTTTCATTTCTGTGTTTACTAAAGATGGCAATTATTTGGCAACAGAGAAGATGGTTGAAGTTTCCAGCTGGAATTTTAATGAAACATTATAAGTGTAAGCAAAGGACAGATATTGCATCTGAAAATGTTTGGTATTATTTTAACAGACTCTTCTGCAGCTGGTAATGCATTACATCCTGCTCCTGCCAGGACTCACAAACAAGTAGCTAAGGCATGATTTAAATCTGATAAATGCTGCAATAACCTGCTATCAGACTCTACAATTTACATTTCATAACTATAATGTCGTGCCTCTTCAAAGTTTAGTTGTGATGAAAATCTGGATCTTCTAGACCACCTTCCTCAAATAGTGCTTTCTCTGTTTCTGCTTAATTTTAGATTTGTTTTTCACTGTTTTAATCATCTATTGCCAACTGCAAATTTTGCCTCATGAGCCATGTTTGGTGGTGTTGGGGAGTAAACAAATGACTTTTATTACACCAGCTTCTCATTCCAGTCTCCTCCTTGGGGAGGCAACAGGAATTCAATGTTTTACATCTCAAACCTCAATCACTAACTAAAATTGTGGCAACTTTCCACAGCTGTGTCCTGACTGCAAATGTACATTTATTTGACATTTTGTCCTCATCAAGCAAGTTTTCAATATTCAATTTTAATTTAATAGCAATCCTAACTCTTTTTCAAATGCACTGCATCTCCAATTTAAACATTTGGACAGAATTATGGCTAAGATTTGGGTCTAATCCAAACAAAAGCAGATTCCTCAAGTTCTATTCTCGCACTAGTCTGACTCATTGAATGAAACTGGTTGTTATTTACAGCTGGTTGACATGTGTAATACATTTGAAGCCTTCACTATTGCAGTGCATCACTGGCAGGAAGCTTTTAACAAATGTCTTAGCAGGAGCCATAACAAAATTGTTTAGTGGTTCTGTTAATATTCGGCACACTGCATACTATCCCTTGAGCTGGTTACGTCCTGCACTGGGCACTCCTTTGGGTGCTGAGGTAGCAGGGCTAAACAGCATCCATCAGAGCAGCAGCACAGCAGGAAAAACAAAAACAAAAAACCAACCAAACAAACAAAAGACAGAAAGACAGAGAACAAAAAGCATGGGTTCAGACTTCCACTGACCTCCAAACAGCCTGGACTGGAAGTAGGATACAGCAGCGCAGGGGCAGAGGTGCAGGCACAAAGCTGACCCACCACCACTCTGCACCGTTTCTCCTGCCATTTTTCAACAGGGTGTGAGATCAGGCACATTTGCAAAATTGAATTTACATTATTCAAAATATAAAGTAAAAAAACCCAGGCAGATTTGGCTGCATATTGACTGATATGATCGTTATTCTTTATTCTATTTTTCTCCTATTGATTAGCATGCAGTTCATAATGTATTACTTTATTCTTCTTACAAACTACTGGATTGTTGATTCTTTTTTTATTCAACAGAAGCATATGAAGGAGTTTGTCCTATTTAACTGTCACTTTTCCAAGAAATCTTTTCTCTCATCTGGTGAAAAAGAGATTAAACGTGTTGGAAGTACTTGAATAGTGATTTTTCTTACACTTTGTTTCTGTTCTGAGTTCCTTCATTCACAATTAGAAATATGAGGCAACTGTCATTTCAGTTTAACACACCGGCTTTTTTCTTTTATCAACTCTCTGTTTATTACCTACCCCCAGTTGAGACACATGATCTGTTGTTTTGTTTATATGCTTAATTCAGGTTGCAGTTCCCCCTAAAATAAGACACAGTGGGAAGTTTTGGCTTGGTTCATATTTTTGCATGATTGTAGTCTAACTCAAGCTATAAGAGCTGTTCCTTAATTTAAATGTAATGAGCTTTCCCCCCCTCATTCTAACTACTTATTCTGCTTTGTATGGCATTTTAACATTGTGATCTTAAAGACTAGTATAATTTCATTAATCTGAATTCCATTTCCAATGCTGTTACTAAGCAGCTGTATTATTTAATGCTTATATGCACTTCTTTTGAACAGGTGACATGATAAGTATTAAAATTATGACTGATTACTGCAATTAACTCAGTAATGAATATAATAATGGTTACTGTATATAAAGCAGAAGAAGAATTCTTAAAACTTTCTCACAATTAATGAAAAAATTGTGCTAAGCTATACAAAGAACTGACAACTGCTAGATATACCCTGGGGACTGCTGGGTGTCAGGCAGAGTTCTCAGTGTGTTACACTAGCCCAGAGAACTTCATCTAATCATCAGAAGAAATTACTTTCTTGACTCCTGTGACCCTAGGTCTCAAGCAGACCTGAGCAGCTCTTGTGAAAAAAACACTACCTGAACATCCCAAAACAGTCTGTTGGGAAACAATATCCTCATTGAAAATTTCAGTTTCCTACTTTTAAGGGCTACAGTTGTGTAATATTATCCAAAGGCTGACATCCTGTTTCACTTGAACTAGGTTAAGTGGAGTGAAAAGTATTCTTTTATAACTTCTCAAACAGTCAGGACAGCTACACAGTCACAAGTGTTTGTAAAGGCACCAGTGAAAAAAACAAGAAAATTGTACTTTTTTTTTTTTTTAATGAAAAATTAAATCTGAAGTCTGCTTGCAATCAGACAACCTATTGTAGGCTCTTTGCTGGCCCACACAATGACAAACCTCTCTTCATACAGGCTTTTTGTCAAAGGTTACATTTATCAGAACAAATCTCCTTTATTCGTCCATTTTTTCAAGCTCCCCTTATTAATCTTTAACATCCTTGGAGATTGTTCTGTCACTTGTTCTTTAAACTAAGGACCTTCTCACCTCCTTCAACAAAACTCATTTTGGCAGATACATCCTGCACTTGATTGCTCTACTATGGTGGTTATTAATAAAGAAATAAACATTCCCCATCTTGTACCTGGTGTGATATAAAGTGTGTGTATTTGATGGACATCCTCAACACAAACATGTGAACATGATTTTTTTTGTGCGTGTCAAAGTGCAATTCTTTTAAACACTATGGAAAAACTAGTGAGATTCATTGAGTCATTGGTTCTTTTTTGTCTCTTCTCTAACAGGCATTTTCACAGTTCACTTTGCCATCTCATAATTTTAATCTCACTGTTATACTGTGAAACATTTCTAATGCATCCACACCATCACACCTGTTTAATCCTATTTTACATTGGTTTGATAATAAACCACTGTGGTAATAAATCACACCATCCTGTGGGAAAGTTGGAGCAGAAAACAGAGAGACACAAACTGCTCTTCAATGCATTAATTTGCATAACCTGAGGATTTGATAAAACAAAACTTTCTACATGTAATTGCTGGATCATGGGAGCAAAAGGAAGGGCTTGGAAAATCAGAAAGTGCTCCTCCTTTACCAAAGGTGAGGGAGGTGGTAGCTGTGGTGGAGCAGTGACATTACTAAGACATTACTCCTTGGTAATTCAAAGAGAGGATGCTGGAGCAATTTCTTTATTTTATCTCTTTGTTCCCTAGTAGGCACTGTGTCTGTTGTTTACACTTTATCTTCTTTGTGTTTTCACTGTATACAGGATGGTTTACATTAGATACATTTCTGTTCTCTTTGCTATGCCCTAAAATCACTTCTGACTGGGTTCCAAGGCTGCATTCCTGCACTTGTGAGTTACTGACCTTCAGTAGTTTGTGTTTACACACCAGTATGGAGCCTCTGCTTGCAGCTTCCGCTGGTACTCCTGGGGCTTTGTGATGCTACTGTGAACTCCAGCAGGTTTCTGGTACACAGTCACAGATCTTCAAAGGGCAGTAGCATCTCAAAGCTCAATATTTGCATAATAAACCCCACTGCTCTAGCTCCCTGCGCAGTCAGTGTAGAGAGATAAGCTCTCCAGAGAGAAATTCAAATTAGTGAAATTGGAGTTTCACTCCCGAGCCTCTTTCTGAAGGACCCCAGCTCTGGCTGTTGATGCTAGAAGAAGCCCAAGATGTTAAGTCTTTGAATATACTGCCCATATCCATCCTCACCTACTTCCTCCGTAGTCTTGTAGAGGAAGCATAGCTCTCCTGAGGATCAATCATTGTGGGTTTGCAGAGCTGCACTGATAGGCGCTATGAACAATAAATGCTCCCATGATCTAGTTCAGCCAAGGAAATTAATTTAATTGTGAAAGACACAGAGTAACAGTAATACTTCAAGGACACACTTTAATCCCAGTAAAATCAAAGGAGTCAGTTTTTCCACCATGGTCATGTCATAGCATCACTACAGTCTTTGTAACTCATCTTGGAGAACCTTTAAAGGACAGAGAGTTTTGTGGTAACTGTTTTCAGACATCAGTAATTCTGCTGCTACATCTGAAATATTTTTTTGGACGGACTGTAGCAGGATGCTCTGCCCTGGAAGGTGGTCAAGCAACTAACAATGCCCTGTTTGCAGGACCATCAGTGGTGGACTGAGAGAGCGTATGTCTTGCTGGTTTTGGTGTTGAATTATGCTAAAACCAGTCTGACACGTCTATCCCAAATGAACATCCTGATAATGAGGCAAAGATTTGGCAGGTAAACTGCTAAACTGACCTGGAGACCTATGACTGGCAGTCAATCACTTTATACTGTAAAAGTCCAGTCCACTTTCATAGGTCAGGTTCTTCTTACATAACCCATCTTGGGGGATATGTGTGGAGATTCCTTCCTTGAGTAGAGGAGGCCCCTACAGGTTACTCCTCCAGTTGGAGTGAAAGACAGATGATCACAGTTGTTGTTATGGGTGAGTTACATCAATCTCTACTCAATAATTTCTTTCTGTTTTGCTAGCTTTAATAGAATTGCTTTAATAGAATTGATTTGATATACTGCACTGTCCTAACCTAGTAATTTTAGCTTCTATACTGTGTAGTAAGTAATCCTGATTAAGAACTTTTGTCTAATTATTCGGCATAATAAATAATTCCTTTTTAATATATATACCTGGTTTGCCATCTTTAATCCTGTNCTTACATAACCCATCTTGGGGGATATGTGTGGAGATTCCTTCCTTGAGTAGAGGAGGCCCCTACAGGTTACTCCTCCAGTTGGAGTGAAAGACAGATGATCACAGTTGTTGTTATGGGTGAGTTACATCAATCTCTACTCAATAATTTCTTTCTGTTTTGCTAGCTTTAATAGAATTGCTTTAATAGAATTGATTTGATATACTGCACTGTCCTAACCTAGTAATTTTAGCTTCTATACTGTGTAGTAAGTAATCCTGATTAAGAACTTTTGTCTAATTATTCGGCATAATAAATAATTCCTTTTTAATATATATACCTGGTTTGCCATCTTTAATCCTGTGGAACTCACGCTTCTCTCTCAGAAGGGCATTAGGAAGCAAGGGGGTCCTTTCTGCAACTCTTGACTCAATGGGAGGGCTGCTCTAAGATTAAACTTTGTCTGAAGCTCCCACTCCCATCTGCTGACTGGCCTTTTCTCACTTTATTCATAGCTAACTTTTCTAAAGTGTAGTTATACCACTGTTATTCATCCCTGCGTTTAGTTAATGAACTTCTTGCCTCTGACTCTAAGCTTATGGCCGATCTAAAATAAAAAGTCCACAACCAAAATGTCTCAAGATTTGGATCAGCTTTTATCAGTCCACCAGTTTTCTCATGGACTATAAAATGGCTTTGAGGAGGATTAATACCAAACCAGATATGACAAGCATTCATATTATATAACATTTATAAGGTAATAATGCTGTTTTCTGAAACCTGCACCAAGTACCAAATGGTAACTTAAATTCCCACATGCTAAAGAAACCCAAATGCCTTTGGACTTCCATGTTACAATCTTGTTGTATCACTTCTTAACATTCCTTCTGCTTGTGTGGCAACAAACCTGCTTTTATGTAAGAAATGTTTATTGCTGGTTTTGATGGTAAAATCACTGTAATTAGCTTATTTAATTCTAGTTTACAGACCCCTAGCAACAGTTCTCTGTTGCTCCTGTCTTTTTTTGACAGGGTGTAAGGTCATTTGTGCAGTGCATCAAAAAATTGTGACAGAAGCACAGCAGCCTGCAGCAGCCTGAGAGTATAAAAAACGACACATTAAGCCAGTGGTCCTTCTACCCCAGCAATCTGCAGCAACCAGCAGCAGATGCCTAGTACAAAATACAAAACCCAGTAATGATTTAGTGATATTTTCAGACAGTGATGTCCCTTTACGTAGTCCCCTGTGAACACTCTTCTTGCACTTGTCCAATCACTTACTGAATACACATACACTTTTGCAATGAAAAACAGCATCACAAGAATTTTTATAGCTTATTTACTCATTGTGTGGAAGATCACCTCCTGTTGTTTGTTCTGCATCTGCTGCCTGCTTGCTTTAATTGAGAATAATACTACTGTCTCTTGGATTGTAAAAAACAATTGTTCTCCATTTATTCTCTGTGTTGCTAATGACTGCAGAGGCCTCATTGTATTCCCTTCTCAGAGGTTTCTTTTTCATGCTAGCACTTGTTCCTCACAGAGCTGGTCCTTCCTCCTGCCCTTCTCTGAGCACATTCTAGTCCCTGGGATAGGTGAGTCATAACATCCCAGAACACCCAAGGTGCAGGCACATGGGGGTCATATAGGGAAAAAAGTAAGGTTTTCTCTTGTGTTCTCTATTCCTTTCTTTGTCATTTCTAGCATTTGATTTGTTTGACCTGAGAGCTTGACCACTTAGCTGACATCATAATAAAATTCTCAATTCTAGTAGAAGTCATAAAGGCTATTATTTTATCTGTAAGATTTTCCTGTGAATCACCTGCTTTGTAGTACTTTTCTCACTCTTGGTTTTGTTCCCCATACTCATGTTTTTTGTTCCCAACAATTTAGTGATGATTTTGAAAATATTGTTTTACTTCAGTTCATTTTCACCTGCTGCCTGCTTTGCATGTTGGAAGTACATATCCAATTATGAGATGTAAATCAGATCTTCCAGGCTACGACTGAAATTCTCCTTCAAAGCCATGCCTAAATTGAATAGAAAAGGTTAACATCCCTTTTTATGCAGAGACAGATTTTAATTCAACCAGGTTTTCATCATACAAGACAGCCCTAAGATTTCTACCTTAGACCATGTGTAGTTCTGTAGCTCTTTTTCAAAAATAAAAATGTCCTTATGCTTTTTTCTCACAAAGAAGTTTCTATCAGTTTTGTTTTGTTTGTTTTTGTTTAAGTTTTATTAAGTTTATTAAGTTTATTGTGTTTCCATTTTGTTTTTCTCCTTTAAAGTCCTTCGTAACTATTCACTTTTTCTTCAGTAGCATGTATATTCCATGTGGAATCTACTAGGTATGAAACTTCCTGATTTTCTGTATTCTTTATTTTACAAAGCTTATGTTGCCATCCAACAAACTGTACTTGGTCATGCTTCAATATTTTTTGAAATTCAGGCATCTATGAAGCAACTCAGCATTCACAGACCTGCATAACATTTTATATTGACCTAATTCTCCTGTCAAAACCTATCTTGTGCATTTAATGCCTTAAGTACAGAGAAGCACAGAAGACTCTCTTGTACCACAGAGCTGGAAATTGCAATAAATGCATTTTCCCTGTTTGTCCTGGCTTCTTCCATGATGCACACCTTTTGTTCTTCCCCAAAAAATTCATAATTAACTGCTTGGTGACAGTACTAAACATTCATTAAAGAAACCTATCCAGGGAAAAATAGCTATCAGCATTTTTGAAGGCACAACATGTGGTGTTTAAATAGGGAAAAGAGAAGAAAAAACTAAGTATTTCTTGTCCTGAGGTGGTGGATAAGAGTAAAAGCACTGAAACAATTTTGTATCTGATTCAGATTGCATGTGCAACTACATGCTAAAGACATAGCAGAAAGGCTTTTGAATTGATTTGTTTTATGACCATATTTCATTTCTCAACTTGCACTACTCCAGTGGAGGTGTGCAGTACTATCAATAGAATATATTTTTCCATATAAAAGTTTCAGGCTTTCAGGCCACTTAGAATAATGATTCAAACTATCCCAAGAGATTTAATTTTGTTTTCTATTTTTTTTTCTTCTTCTTGTTCTGCAGTAAGATGGACGAAAATATTGTAATGTGTGGGCATTCTGTAGAGGCTTATTCATCTGCTTCAGTGAGCCTGCTTGTTCTGCGTCCAAGCATTTAGTTGCTAAAATCAGTGGTAAGTGCAGATGCCCTCCTATGTAACAGCTGACACAAGAGCAAATGGAAATTTAAACAATTTGTATAGCTTCTAAGAAAGTTCATCAGAATAAATTATGAATTCTAAAGAAAAACATGTTTGTTAATTGACACTGAAACGATTAGTTTTTCCTTTTGTGCTGACAGATGTGATATTTGCAATAGAAGAATTTTTGAGTGTGTGTGTTCTGCGGAGGGACCAGAGGCCTTAATTTTTTTTTTTTTTTCCAGGAAAGATAGTGTAAATTAAAGATCATTCTGGGATTATGAATATTTCATCAAACATACTTTTTGGTTGCAAATGTTATGATGACATTCCTGGAGATGAACATCAACCAGAACCACATGAGGCTTCTGTATTACCCCTAGTACAGAAGTAAATTCCTCAGAGGAATTTGCCATTGTAAGTTTTGGGTTACGTCACTTTACTGACAGAATCACAGAATATTCTGAGTTGGAAGGGACCCCCAAGGACTATTGAATCCAGATTTTAAATGAATGGTCCATAAAGGAATTAAACACACAACTTTATTAGCACCATGCTCTAATCAGCTGAGCCAATCTCAGGATCAAGCTGGTGTAAATGGTCACTGATTTGGAGACAACAAAGCTGTGATGCTTTCTCACAATAGGGCTCTCACATGAAGTCTCATCTAGGTTTATGAACATGTGAGAATTATGGTTTCATCTAGAAATGGTGTGCAAAGCTACTAGCTTGACTTTTCAGCCTTTGTTACTCTGTGTTTCAGAACTGGTGTGCCTGCTACGCAATGCCTACTTCATATTCAGCTTTGCTTTGCTCATGTGCTGGCTGTTCACTTACCCTGCAGTTGGGAGGGTCTTCCTCCCTGTGTGGAGGCTCAGACTCACTCTTTGAACAGATTCATTAAAACTGATGTGGCCACCAACATATGGAACACTGGTGGTGTCTTTCAAAAGTCACTTAGTTTTATATAACCTATGTAATAATCCAACTAACGATACACTTAAAAAAAAAGTGAATGTTTGAGTTATAAGAAAAAATGGGGGTTTTTTTGTTTTGTTTTGTTTTGTTTTGTTTTTGTTTTTTTTTTTTTTTCAATTGCTGTTGACTTCAAACCTAGCAGCATGTGTATGGAAGGAAATGTTCAGTTTGTAGCAGGTTTGCCTCTTCAAAATTTGCCATTTGCTAGTGTGCTGTTTCATTAGTGGCCTCTCCAGTATAGTGAGAGTAAATGAGAATTTTGACCTGCTTCATCACTTCTGTAAACAAGCAAATTCAATGATTTTCAGCTTGTTTATCCAGGTCATTTGGGTCTTGACCAAAGCCCAGTTAAAATCAATTAAAAGACTTCCCTTAGCTTTAGTGGATTTTGAATCCTGCCTTTGGAATTTGGAATAAAGATGAAAATGAGGAAGGAATCCACTTTTGAGCATAAAAAGAACAGATCATACTTCCATGTTTTGTTTTGATCTGTTCACAATTGACTTTTAAATTGAACGCAGACCTCATGATGTTTCTAATTGAGTTATGAAGTGTCTTGATAAACATCAGTTATAAAAAATGAGCAATATAAATTAAATAAATTGAATATTGGTAAAGTTGGGTGACAATGGAAAAGGAGGAGCCCTTTGACCTTCTTAAATTTAGTTCTGCAGAAATATAGTTAAAGGCACCAGCAATCCTTTTAGTAATTTGTGCTAATAAATAGGTCAGTGATGTGTGCTGGGAAAGGGCTTTAAAGTTCTGTTGGTAGCTGAAGAGGTAGATGAGGTCTGGGGATCATTAAAATATTTGTTTTAGGCAGGACTCTCAGAAAATCTCAGTCATAACATGAAAGTAGACTATTGTTTAGCTTCTAGAATAAAACTACAATTTAAAGTTACAAGTTTAAATGCAGAGTTTTATGCAGAATAGTTCACTTTAAGGACTTAGTAAATTAATTTTAACTCCTGGTGATTTCAAGCAATAGCAGTGCAGAATAAAACACACTACAGTAAAGTAACAGTACAAGGAGTGTCTCCATTGGAATTTTACTGTGTTCGTGCCCTTTATGTTGAAAAGTTTCTAGGAATGGTGATGAAAGACTGTATTTTTCTTGAAAAAGATGTATTTTTCTTGAAGAAACCCTCAATTTGCAGCTACTAGGAAATGTATTCTAGTCTTGAAATTCTAATTTGACTAAATATTTCCCTGTTGCAAATTTCATTATTTTATGAAATTATTTACTGCAACTAAAAATATCACTAAGGAAGCCTGTTGAGGCATTGACTTCAAAAGCCAAATAATCTCATTAGATGTATTCAAAAGATTACCTGCATTGAGTATCTGTTCAAAGTAATTTAACTGACTCTTATTTAAAACTAGAAATCCTTTCTACAACTGTGCACAGTTTTTTCAGTGATGATTACAAGACTTGAAAAGTATTGACAGTATTAAGCAGTAGTTTTTTAATTACTGTGTAAAATGTAAGACTATTTCAGATTTCTCCTACTGAGAAATGTGTTTACAGGACACATCTTTACCGTGAACATGTTTTACTGCTTGACTAAGGATGTTATTCTATCCTTGGGATGTTTCAAATGTTTTTTTAAGGAATAGGTACAAGCCACAAAATGACTTGTAACAGCGTATGCTTTTAATCTAGTTGATCTACTACTGATTTTTACTTTCAATCATTTCACATTTCCTCCCCATACTCTCTCAGGAAGCTGTATGATGCCTGGAATCCTTACCACTGCCCATTGTCTTCCTTCTGTGGGGCTGTCACTGGAGATATGTTGGCTGACAACCGCAGCCCCCGAACCCTTACCCCAAGGGCTTTTCTCAGCTCAGCCACCACATAGTGCTAGAAGGGTCTCTAGCAGACCTTTGGTCTCATTCTTGCAGGTAATCATTTTGTGCTGCCCTTCAAAAAAGCACCTAAGTCACCCTCAAATTAATGATTTCTCACCCCAAATAATGATTGAAAAGCCACTGCAGAAGTTCCAGTCTCTGGCAGTTCAGAACCTAGTCCAGTTTCTTCCCTGACCACGCTCTCAATTGGATCCTGCCTTCTTTGCCTTGACTTCATCTGTTAACCTGATTTCCCAAAGGATCAAGGCTTATGTGATGACACAGGACACGACCTTCACCCTTATGCTTAAATCTATTCCCTTCCCCCCACCCCTCCAAAAAAAAAGAAAAATAAAAAAATTGACAAACGAGCTGACATCTACATGAGACTGTTTCCTGTAAGACTCTAAAGCCCGATTGCCTGCTGGAAGAGCAAGTAAATTAATCCAACTCTCAGCCGTACTGCATGGCTTGTTGGCAGCCCATCAAAACGTATCTTGCTTGGTTACAGGCAACGTAAGGCACTGCCACGTAGCTCAGGAACAAGGGGGCGAGGCTTTCTCTGTGTACGCTTTGGGGTGGAGAAGAGACTATCTGTGAGGTGGTGAGGTCAGAATGTCGGGCAGGAGAGGAGAGAAAAATGCGAGGGGTGTGCACTTTTTTCCTCCGCAAGACTCGAGGGGTCAATTTCCTTGGCCGGCAGGAGACGCAGAGGCGCCCGCAGACGGGTCCGCGGCGCCGCGCACGGCGGCCGCCAGAGGGCAGCAGAGCACCGCGAGTCGGGCGGCGGCGCCGCAGCGCTTTCCTGAACACGGCGGATGCAGAAATGAACATCATCCTGTGAAATTACCCTCTCGGCTCTTCTTACGGGTCCTAGCACCCTGCTAATCAAACAAATTAGCAGGAGGGAGAGATCTGGTAATTAGCAGCAACGTGGGTCTAAAGAAACCTTTAGAATGCTCATATGATGAATGCACTTGGCCACTTGAAGAGGGAATGTATCATACAGCATTAATATCAGCAGCAGAAACACAAACCAACAACTGAGCTGTGAAACTCACAATTGAAACTTCTGCTGCTGCTGGTTTAGATCTTGATTCTGTCGTGTGCAGCTTGTGCTTGCACATTTTGGAAAACAAAGACTGTGTTTCTTTTTTTCTAATTGCTCTGAATGCTTAGGAAGTAGTGTATTTTCACCCTGAAAGACAAAATGTTCCACCCAACATAGTTCAGATCTACAAAGTGCATTCCTTGAGTTCAACAGAATGTGTTATTGCATTATTGCAGCCAAAAGAGTGAAAAAAACCCATGCACGTGACTCTAGTTTTATGATAGTGTCCTGAAAGGGAATAGGAGAAGCTATTATGTGAAGGTACAGCAAAGACTGAGAGAGAAGTTATGTTTGTCTCCAAAAAGTGCCCTTCTTCATTTTCAACCCATAGCCACTGAGGGTTTTTTTTTTCATGTTTTCCAGTCCATTGTGAATTTAGTAACATGCAAAGCAAAATTGTTCAAAGAGAAGCACCTAGAGCACTTGATTAATCTTGTAGCTCATTTACTCATCCTCTTTATTCTCATTTCATGAACCTTCTCCAAACACATCTAGTTCACAGTTTCACAGCTGAGCTTCAAAGTTGAAGGATTTGGGCTTGTTCAGCCCCAAGAAGGGACCTCATCATTGTTCATAAGCATCTGAAGGGTGGGTGTCAAGAGGATGGAGCCAGGCTCTCCGCAGTGGTGCCAAGCAATAGGACAAGAGGCAATCTGCCATTTTCCTGCCTAGTTATTCAGTTGCATGTCTTTCTGCAATCTGTAGTGGGCTTTTGTCCCTGAATAGCTTTGTGTCATAAGAAAGCTGTCACTTGCTTACCCATCTCCTTTTCCAAGTCACTTGTAAGTTGAGCAGGTCCAAGCAGAGATTGATACAGCAGTGCACTCATAGCACCTATGCTTCGAGGACTACACATTTCACTCCTGTGCCTGTGTTCCATCTTTAACCAGTTATTCATGCCAAGATATTTGGTCTTATGCCATTGCTGCTTAGTTTCTTTGATAGCCTTTGTCAAAAGTTTTCTAGAAGTCCCAGCATGGTCTATCAGCCAGAAGATCTTCACAGGTTTAAAAACGTTCAAAAGGCGCAACAGACTGAGAACAATGTCACATTTTGGAACTAAAAACTTCATAGTTGAGAGGGTTTTTTCCCCAGACTTCCTTCCATGATTTCATTGGTTAGCTTTCCTTTTTTTTTTCTTTTTTTTTTTTTTTTTTTTTTTTTGTTTGTTCCTTTCCTTATTTCTTTTGTTTGCTTTTCTTTTTTTTTTTTTTTTTTTTTTTTTTTTTTGTGATCTTCAGAGCCTATCCCAAAATCTGAGATCCCTAAGGATGTGTGTTCATGTTAGACAAAGTCAAGCACTCTTTCAGTAAAGAACTGATTGGAAATATAACTTTCTCTTACTGGTTCCTCTTATCACACAGAACCCATGCTAACAGAACAGTCAGCAGAATGAAGTCTAACTTTGAAGTCATGTACTGAAAAGCTCTGTTACAAAGATTTCAGCTGCAAAGACTTTTGGGCCCTGTGTTGGTTAGTTTCCATCTGAAGTAGAGGTTAGATTAGGGACCTGTGTTAGTTACAGTTTCCTTCTTAAGTGGAGGTTAGATACTGCAGTGACATTAAATATAATTTTGGAGGCCAATGCCCTGTCAGTTTAAATCATTTTTCCTTCCTTCAAATTTTGCTAACACCTTATGTAAAAAGAAATCTAGTCTTTTTCTGGACGCGTCTGAAAACACCCAACTACCACATCACTGTAGCACTTAACGTTGCAATGCCCATGAAACGCCCAGGCCACACACTCATAAACCACAGCGGCACCGGGAGGGATGCGGAGCCATTACTGGGAACAACAGCGCATCCTTCGGCCAGCTGCATGCCAGAACGTGGAGGGATGGCCAGCGACTCCTCAGTCGAAGGCTTTTCCCTTCCTCTTCCCGCACGGCCGGGGTCCCCGGCGGTCTCTCAGTAGAGCTCTACCGGGCTCGGCGGGGCGGGCGGGGCGCGCCCGTGAGGTCAGATCCGCCGCCGCGGCGCTGGGCGGGGGCCGGGCGGGCTCTGGGGGCGCTCGCC
>VXAU01001359.1:394846-457642 GCA_013399695.1 Formicarius rufipectus
ATATAATTTTTATATTTTATATAATAAAATACAGAGAAAGGTAGTTTTAAGCTTGCACAGAGATTTAAATTTTTCACAGGGACTCAAATTTTGCACACTGTGTCCTCCTGATAGAGTCATGTGCAGTGTCTGTTTAAACTTCTTTCTTCTAGGCATGACTTATATGGGCTTTGCAGTACCCAAGCACAGACTCAATTGTTGTCTGCACCCTGTGAGCTCAGTCTATGAAAGGTGTGTGCTTTGCTGAAGTAAGGGCTCATTTGTTTAATCACATAGGATAAATGCTGCTCATCACACCCTTTTCATAGATAGTGGCATGTAGTCTGAGCTAAAGGGAACTAAACCCTTGGAATATAAATGTTTTTCTTTGAAATTATGAAAAAAGTATTAATATATTTGAGGTAAATAGAAATTTCCTGTCTGACAGTGGTCACATCAGTGGTTTATAATCTTCTGCAGTGCAAAAACCTACTGGATGAATTTGGCATAGTCAGGCTGCACAGGATGTATCATCCTATTTTCCTTTGTTATAATGGATCTTTGTTTTTTAACCTTTACGTACATGTGCTATCCACAGTTTGGAAAGCTTTTTGACTTCTGTGGATTTGTTAATCTCTGTGTCTTGAGCAGCGAAGTTCAAGATAGTTCAAGATATGCTAGTGTTTCGTGAAAGGTGGGAATACTTCTTTTCATTGGATGCCTGACTTTTTAATGTCACCTAATTCCAGATGTACGATAGGAGTGAATGAGAAAGTTTATCTTTCTTCTGCTGTCTTTTTTCCATGTGCCTCTAGGTTTTTACTTTTTTTTTTTTCTTTTTTCTTTTTATTCAAACTAGGTCCTCTAAGTTTTTTTTTAATTTCTCCTGATTTGAGTACCTTTTTGTATTTCTGAGTATTTTTTTTGTTGTTTTGTTTTGTTTTGTGAATCCATTCCTGTAAAGACAATGACTGGAATTTATTTTAACACTCTTAAAGTCTCTTACTCCATTCTTCATCCATCCCGTTCCTGTTTGCCATTCACTCCTTGTAGACTTTATTGATGTCTTTGGATTGGTCCAAAGACACTGTATATGATCATACCTTGAAAAGTCTAGTATTTATCTTTAAATTAAATCTTCTGGAACGTGTTTCTGCCAACCCTTTAAATACCAAAACAAATCTCAAGGGGAATTTCTCCCTCCCTTCCCCCGCAGTGGTATGGAGTGAATGTACATTGATGATCTCAATTTTTTTGAAGTAGCCAGAAAAAAACATTTTTTTTTAATATAAGTATGAAATTACAATGTCATTTTGGGCTTTCTTTATTCAAAATAATGATAAATTGGTTGTATTATTGGTTTGTATTAAAACTTACTTATTGTTCAGCGTTCAGGGTACCTGGTGAATAACCAACTAGGGAGACAGTGGAGATGTTACTTTGGCATCAACTGGTTATTCAGTTCTTTTTCACCTTGTACTAGGTCTAGCTGGAACGGAGTTAAATTTCTTCAATGCAGTGTTTTGGATCTGTGGCCAAAAGAGTGTTGATAACACATCAGAGTTTTGTTTTTTGCTGAACAGTGTTTACACCATGCCAAGGGTTTCTTTTCCCCTTCTCTCTACCTCCACTGCAGTGAGTAGGCATGGGGTGGGCAAGAGGTTGGGAGGGCTCACAGCTGGGACAGCCAATCAGAACTGGTCAGAGGGATAGTCCCTATCATCTAAAATCGTACTTAGCCATGAAAACTGGAAGTAGAGGAAGAAGAAGGGGTGTGGTTGCCTTCTGAGGTGGCTGCAGCTTGGAGACTGGGCATTGGTCTCCTTGTGGAAGGTGGTGTGTGATTTCCCTTATGTCACTTCCCTGCCTCTTTCCTTCTATTCAGCTGCCTTTTTCCTGGCCCATAAACTTTCTTGTGCTTTTTCTCCACTTCCCTTGCTACTCAGGGAATGACACCAGCAAGTGGCTGAGTGGCTGCTTGGCCTGTCACTGAGACCAACTCATTGCACACACAGAATGCAGTCTCACACCAACACTTGAAACTTGGATTCTCGGAACATGATCATTTCACAGGTCTGAATGAAAGCTTGGTTTTCGGGTTAAACCCTGACAAACCTGGTTGTTTCCACTTTCCTCCATAAAGCTGTTTGAATTAGGAAAGTTTTGTAGGATTACTAGCCTACTCTTGGACTACATCAATTAAATTTTTCTGGTGTCTTGGACTGAGCAGCCCAGATCTGTCTTAAATGCAAGCATTCTTAAAATGTTGGGACTCTGTTACTTGTACTTCCTTGCCCTTTAAAGAATGTGGATAGTTTTTCATTTTGTCCCATAAGACGGAGTTTATAGTGTTAAAAAAAATTAAAAAATTCTCTGGGTTTATAATAATTTTTTTTTGTGGTTAAGCATACTGATGGCATGTACCTTTTGGTCAGTTCGTACAGAGGGCAGTTTCAGTATTAATGGATGGCTGTTAACAGCAAAAAATGGCAAATACTGATCTAACTTCACTCTTTCCTTTCAAATGCAATTTTTGTTCTTAAAGCTGTGTAGAAATGTGCAAAACATCTTTGGTCTGGATCTTGAGCTTATCAAGATATCTTACCATCTATCTCCCAAAACAAAACAGTGGGTCTCCTGAGTGCAGGCCTACCATCGCATTTATGTGTCTATGGGTTCATCTTAAGTCTAGAAAGTGGTAGTAGCAGGGGAAGAATGTTCCATATGAATTACTGCATGCATATGCTTTTTTTTTTCCCTCTTTTGAATCAGAATAGTGAATGGCATAATGTCACCCACATTAAAATTGCTTGAAAAAAATAAATCTCCAGATCATGATGCAGCAGTCATGTATACGTTTCTCCTTCCTGCAAGGCTGCCATTGATTTGTTTTTCACAAGTGCATATTTTCATAGCTGTCTGCATTGCACTGAGATTGCCAGAGTACTAGGACTACCTTCTAAGGAGTTTTTTGTGCAGCCATCCATCTGCTAACCATAGTGGTTCTCCCTAACCACTCCTCTACTGTTGCTTGAGATTACATTCTTCAGTATACTTTTAGCAGAGCCCCATCTTCAGGGCACCATTGCTATAGCATTTATATCGACATGCTGTATTGACAGATGGAGCATAGGATGGCCATAGAATCTAAATGGTTTGGGTTGGAAGGGACCTTAAAGGTCATCTAATTCCAAACCACTGCCATGGATGGGGGCACCTTCCACTAGACCAGGCTGCTCAGAGCTCCATCCAGTGTGTCCTTGGACACCTCCAGGTGTGGAGGCTCCATGGCTTCTCTGGGCAACCTGTTCCTCAATCTGCCTCATCACTCTCCCAGTAAAAAATTTCTTCCTAACATCTAACCCTCCTTCAACTTGAGGCCATTTCCCCTTGTCCTATCACTACATACCCTTGTGAAAAGTCCCTCTGCAGCTTCCTTGAAAGCCTGCTTTACATAGAGGAAGAAACTATAAGGTCTCTCCAAAACCTTCTTTTCTCCAGGATGAACAACTCCAACTTTCTCAGCCTGTCTTTGCAGAAGAGGTGCTCCATCCTTGTGATCAACGTGGAATGATTCCAGAGGGGAGCCACTAAAAGGCCCACATCTTTCTTGTGTTGTGGGCCCCACATCTGGACAGTATTCCAGATGGGGTCTCATCAGAGCAAACCTCAACATGCTAGCCATGTGGCTTTTGATGCAGTCAAGGATACAGTTGTGCTCTGGACTGAGATCACGTATAATATTTTTTGATGAGATGCTTGCTCCTGTCAAGCCATTGGGGAGATCACAGCATCTTTTAGGCTGGAACTGATCTCCAAGATTGTCAAGTCCAACCATTAACTCAGCACTGTCAAGCCAGCCTTTTCTCCAGAGCCTCCTTTTCTCAAGGCTAAACATCCCTGGTTCCCTCAGCCACTCCTCATAAGACCTGTGCTTCAGACACCTCAGCAACTTTGTTGCCCTTCTGTGGACATGCTCCAGTATCTCAATGCCTTCCCAGTACCATAGTGTAATTTCTTTACTCACCTATGAGTGGGAATAAGTAGCTTCATGGGAAGCTACTTAAGTGATCTCAGCACTGTGCTTTTGGAGTCTAAATCAAGCCTTGGTCTCTGTTCCTCTTGGTGAAGAACTGGATTTCATAAGCAGAAGACTTCTGTTGGATCTACTTAAAGGCATCTAGAAATAGCCTCATGTAACAGTTGATTTGTGAATGCAGGTCTGTGCAACAGTATCTCTATAACAGTGTTAGACTAAGAAAGATGTTGAATAGATTTTAAAAGTTCTTGCTAGCTTTGGACTTTATGTATGTCTCAAAAGTCTAATTTAGTTGTTTGTTTTCCAAATACCAGTGGTCTCACAGTCTTTCCAAAGACTTAAATGCTGAGATCTTGTTTCTGTTAAATACAGTGAAGATACAGAGTGCTGGAGCCTATGGGGCCAACTATACTGCACATGTTAATGTGTTTTATAGTCATATTACTGTTCTCCCTGTGCCTTATGTTGCATTGTTTATTTTGCTTGATTGACATTCTGTATTATAAGGATGAAGTGACTTATTTGTATGCTTGTCCACATACACAGAAGTGATTACACTGTGATATTAATAGAAGAGAAAGTAATTAGTTTTGCAGCCACAGATTGTTTTGACTTCATTACTTTGAGGAGACGTGAATCGTGAATCACATCTTATGAATTAGTGTTCAAGACTATTTGGATCTGAAACATTGGCAATGATTCAAAAAGAACTTGCTTCTGCATGTCAGGAATTTCTCTGCTAACTTAAAAAACCTTTTATTTAAAAATAAACAAATAGTTCTGTTTCTTGTAACCATTGTAGTCACCTTCTGTTTCCCTGCTGAGATTCACAAACAAGTGGCACTTTCAGTGTTTCATAATGTCTTGTCCTGAGCTGAGAGCTGTATATGAACTGAAATCATACTCTACTGGCTCAATTCTGTTGCCATAGAGATGTTGCTATATAGACATGACTATATAGTAAAACATATGAGGAGAGTACATGAAACACTAGGCTTCTAAATACGTTTCTTAAATGTAAAAGTTTTCTTGACATGGGGAAATAGCATGAGCTCTTTAGGGTTTGATGCACAGCAGATAACTTTGTGTATCTATAATAATTTTGAATAAGAGCAGATGTTAAAGGATTGTTTGATTTGGCATGTTTTGCTTAGTTACTGGTTGTATGTGCCAAATACAGACTTGCGCTCGACTATTACTTGATTGTATTTCAGTGAACACTGAATTGTAACTGACTTAAACTTCTGCTTTTTTTTCTTTAGTGCTGCAAGTTGATTGACTGAAATTAAGAACATGGAATATAATACAGATGCAGTTGCTTGAACATCATTCCCAAAGTGTTCTGCAGACTGGTGGCCAGAATGATTGATCAATAAGCAGCATACACAAGACTAATACCAGGACAAGATTTTTTCTGAGGCTGATGTGTTTGATGAAACTGGTACAGAGTCACATCTTCTGAAATGCAGTTGAAAAAAATGAGGGAAATTTTACCAAGATTATATCCTGGCCAAGTTAATGATAGGAATAATTCCCTAACCACACCCCAAAAGCAACCTTCTGAGGATAAAACAAATCTGTCGAACAGTGATGATGACCAAAACTGCTGTTACCAAGGAACTGAAGCTGAGAACAATAAATTGTCACTGATAAGCTGTATAAAATGCAGAAGTGTTCAGAAAATTTCAATGCAAGATATAGAAAAACGTAAGAAGTTTGAGTGGACTGAAGACAAAAATTTCATTTGCAAAAAGTGCAGTCATATTACACCACCAGCTTTCCATTTTGTTCCTAAGGGTGCCAATGCTTCAGACTTTGAAGAACATGAAAGGAAAACCCCAAGCAAAACCCAGAAAACATTTAAATTAAAAAATTTTCTGCCAGGTAAATACTACTGTGATAAATGCAGATTTTCAACAAAGGATCCTTTACAGTATAAAAAGCATGTAGGGCAACATGAAGAAATTAAGTTTCTTTGTTCCCATTGTAGTTACGTATCCTACACCAAAGGAGAATTCCAGAGACATTTGGTGAAACACACTGGAACTTTTCCATATCAGTGTGAATACTGTGAATATGGTGCTGTTAGACATGACTATATAGTAAAACATACGAGAAGAGTACATGAAACACCCACTAAGCGGCTGTCAAATACTCTCATAAAACAGAATCAAAAGAAGCAGAGTCAAAGCACTTTATGTAAAAAGCAGAAATACAATAAAATTCATTTTCAGAATGAATTTTCAAATTTGTCTTCAACTATGGTTTTTGAGACTCCAGGTAAAGCAACTAAAACAGTCTGTTCATCTCACAATGTAGAATGTAGCATAAATGCATCATCAGTCCAGGATAAAGCAGTGTTGGAGCCGTCTGAAATGACTGAGAATCAAAGTGTGGAGGTTGAGGTTTATTCTCCAAAAACAGAGCCTTTACAACCTGGGATGCCTTTAACAGTAATTGCGCCATCTGAACTTGTAGTTCCTTCTAATTGTTTAGCTCAGATAGTAGAGATTAAAATAGTGAATGGAGCACAACAGCTGGTTCTTAAACTAATTCCTATGAAAGAAGCAACTTACAAACCTGTGAGCTGTACTGAAGAGGAACTTGAGAGTCAAGATAGACTACGGTCTACAGAAGGAGAAAAACCATCATCTGTGTCTCAAAATGAGTTACTAACCATGGAAGTGAATGTAGACAAATTATCCAGTATTAGTAACCAGCTTAATTTGAATAGTATGCATGACAAGAATTCTGAATGTCCTTCTGATTCTCAACTCTCAGACTGTAGCTCTGTATCTATACAAAGGGAAGATTCATCAAAATTATGCTTTCATTTGGTGAAAGGTGTTGATGTCCGTTCAGGTGTTATAGAACTTTGTTCTCCACCTCTGGTGATGAACAGTACTGAAAAAAAAAGTGATCTTAAATCTTCAGGGTTGGAAGTAGATAGGAAAAATAATTTCCATTGTGACTTGTATCATTGCAAAGGTAAAAATATACACCCTCGAAAATATGTTTCTATTTCTGAAGATAAAAGTTCCAAGAACATTTCAGTAGAGGCTGCTCAGAAGGGCAAAAATAATTTTGCAGTCCTAAAAGAAAAGGATATATTGCCTGTGAAGAGGGATGAGAAAGAATGTAGAAGTCTGCCAGTCAACTCTACTGAAGCACATTTAGCTCCTAAGGGTTTTGGTAAAAAATATTTTGCATCTTCTGAGGCAGGAAAAAAAATTCATGTCACTAAAGCTCCACCTTTTGAGGATATTACTTTTGGCTTTAGCAAAGTAAAGAGATCTGAAACCGTAAGTCAAAAAAGCAGTCATCTTTTGGAATCACTAGAACTACAGAGGATGGAAAATAAAGGCAATCCTTTTGAAGGACCTGTTATTTCATCTGTATTTTCTCTTAGCTCTGGAGCTGAAAATGTTCCCGAAGATGTCAGATGGGATGACACAACACGCAATAAGAAGTCAGCAACATTGCTGTGTAGGAAGATTGCTCAACTCATGTCTGCTGCTGAGTCTAATATAAAATCCATGCCTTTGAGATGTCAACCTTCTAGTAAGAAGGTGCTTTTACCTCAAGAGAGTTCAGCAAGTTGTGAGAGAGTTTGTGCCACTGAAGTGAAACAACCTGTAACTTTGTCTCAAGTGCAGGGTAGAAGCAATGGGATCAGTAGCGAAGAACAAAGTGAAGATCAGCAATTTACATCTGCAAGAACATCTAAAAACAGGGTAACTAAAAATTCCCATGTTGCTTCTCCAGTGTTTATCCCCAAAGGGACAATGCTGAGAGTGTTGAATGCTACTAGCAGTCAAAACTCAGGTGGACCAGAAAACAGCCGTAAAACATCTGCTCCTTCTGTGTATTGCAATGAAATGTTTCTGCCTCGCCCAGTCCCTGTCAGTGTTTCTGAGACACTTAGTGGTAATTTGCCATGTTTGCCTAATCAGAGTGAACCAAATGCTGAGTCCCGAAGTATATCACTCAGGCAAAGACCAAAGCGAGAGGCAAGTGTTAAAAATAATAGCAAACAAACTGTTGTGCCATTTCAGAAAAGCAGTGATGTGAGCAAGCAAAGCAAGTCGTATTCAAAAAGTCAGTTAGGTCCCAAAAATAAGGCAAAACAAGCAAGCTTCAGAGAACTTCATAAGAGGAAAATGAGAACTCAGTCAGAAATCACTTCAAGTTCTGACATGACGTACCTGTTGACAGCAAGACGTCTTCGGCTTGTTCCTCTGAAAATGAATCAGTTGATAAAATGCCCTCGTCGTAACCAGCCAGTTGTGGTCCTAAACCATCCTGATGTTGATTCACCAGAGATAATTAATGTCATGAAGACTATCAACAAGTATAAAGGTCAAGTCCTGAAAGTAGTTCTGTCAGAAAGGACAAGTAGTTGTCTTGGTGTGAAACGTTATCGAAAGCGTCTTACTTTTCAGAATGTTGAGACAGGAAACCAAATAAAAAAGCAGAGTATGCTAAAAATGAAGCTAAAAAAGACTCATAAAAACAACTACCAGGTAGTGGAAACTTCACCAGCTGAAACACTTCAGTGTCTGTTTAAGTGTTGGTTTTGTGGAAGAGTATATATGGACCAAGAAGAATGGATAAGTCATGGACAGAGGCACTTAATAGAGGCAACCAAGGGTTGGGATGTTCTTTCTCGTCAAGCAAAAAAGTATTAAGTAAGAGACTAACAGAAGTTTCCTCTCTTGTTTTTAATGAGTGACACTAACTTGCTTGGGATGGGAGATTGAAATAACTGCTTTATTTTGCCAAAAGATCTTTGCTGTTAGCAAAGTGGAAGAAGAGATCAGAGTTAGAGGGAGAAGCTGATAGGATTAAGCACTACTTTGCACTCTCATGCTTTAAATTTGTGTTGGAAGTCAATTTCATCTACTCCATAGGAGAAATATGAAAAAGATTTGCTATGCAAACATCTTTCTACTTATGCTAGGATGCTGTGCTGTAACTGGTTTGTGCTAGGTCTCTATGGATTAAAATCTTAGAAAATGAGATCTTTGTAAATTTAACAGGATTTAGTTTGCTTTATTACAGTGTGGTGTTTCAGAGATCGAGCACATGTGTACTGAGAAGCACCTTTGGTCCTCTGTGGACAGCAAGTATATGTCATAGGTTTTAGTGGCAAATAAAGCACTGTGCATAAAAAGTAAAATTTAAATGCAAGTGCTCTGTTTCAGTGAAATAAAAACACTTTTGATGACTTTAGAGGAGATAGAAGGGTGTAAAATGAAAAATCTGTGAAGCCAGATCAGATAGCACTAAAGTGTTTAATTTTGTTTAGTACTTAGTCGTTACTTAGCCTATATTGTGTGGACATGAAAGAACAGAACAGTCAGGCTTCTGTACCCATCAGGGCAGAGATACAATCAGGCTTGGGTTGATAGGAACAAGAAGCACTTCTTGATTTGGCCTCTAGGCTGTTTGAAATAGTAATAGCCAAACATAAACCCTCTACCACCAAGTGTATGATAGAAACATTTATGGAACTCAGCATCTGGTTAGAACTCTGGTTAGTGAGCTTATTTACAGGGGAACTTTCTGAAGATGAAAACTTTTCAAAATGAAAAGCCATGTTGCACAGCTTTTACTTTGACAGTGTTGAGCAGATTTTCAGTGCAATCTTTTGTCATTCTGAAGAATTTAGATGTTACCATATATTTTTTGTAGGCCTCAAATTCATGCAAGCATGTGCCTAGTTACAGATTATGTCTAACATGTATCTTCTGACTTCAGTGCAGTGTAAACATTGCTCAATTGCTTAAACTCTTTTCTAAATCAGGGCCAAATTACAAGTTTTAGTAAAGAAGAGGGATGGATGACACTGAAGTCTGCTGTTTCTGTATATGAACTATAGATTCTTCTCTTGTCAATGTTAAATCATTTTAGAATTGTATAGAATGAAGTATATTGAAGCACATACAATTAAAATAACCTCTTACAATTTTAGAGATAACAAAATCAATACTAACTCTAATGCTGGATGTGTGTTCTGTGTTTGAACTGGGGCTTCTCTTGAAAGACTGGTAGTCCCTGCCTCTTTTCACTGTTGGTGCATTTTTTAAGCCGTTTAAGCTGGGAATATTTTTTTATATACTCCAGCAAATTGTACATTGTTTTGATAAAGTATTTATCATGTCTGCATTGAAGTGTAAATATTTTAAAACTACATTTGACTGAGGTTTATTTTCCAAACCACTGATTCCTTTCCCTTAATTTTGCAATACAGTGTTAAAATCCTTCAGATAGTTGGTGTTTTAAGTTAGGTCTTTTCCATTATGTACACATTGAAAATTTTTGTATCATTTATATTGCTAACCTATTCCATGGAACAAACTTCGTTTTGCCTGTTTTGTCAATAATAAGGAAATGACAGTTCTCATTTTGTATTCAAATGGAATTATATTTTTTTAGATGGGTACACTAGAGGGTTTGTTGTTTTTTTTTTTTTTTTTTCACTTCTGATACTTTGATGCCAAACCTAACAGTGCTCTTTGCATTTTCAATAGTGAAAATAGTTTTCATTTTAAAATTCTGGCATATCATATACAATAAATACTGAAATGGTTAACATAAAGAACATGGCTAGAGTTCCTTCTTTGTTTTAACTCCTTCACTCCAGGTTACTGTTTGAATTAATTTCGTTTCTGTAAAAGCTACTAAATAAATAGTTTTCAATCTGCTTTTTAAGAGTTGTCATTGGCAAAATTAAACCATTGCTCTTGAAGGCGGTACTGAGGGGGACTGGGGAGGTGTGGCTACTCAGCTTTATAAACTCTAGGTGGTTTAAGTATACTGCTAATGCTTGTCTTTGTCTGCAAGCAAGTTTGCTGTTTACTTCAGTAAAAATCTGCAAAGTTTGGTATGTCACTGCTATAATCTGCTATCTAAATTGTTAGGCTGTGGGGGTTTTATGTTTTTTAATTTAGATTTGTTTGTTTGTTTGTTTGTTTTAACTTTAAAACACTTTGTAAGGTAAATTATGTAGTGCATATGAAACTCTTAAAGCAGATTACATCATGCTTTTTCTTTTTATGAGCTCTGCTAAACTCTACCAGCTTCTGTTTTGATAATTTTGTTCTTATTAGATAATGGTATGTCAGAATAATTTCCTTTAACAGTCCCATCAGTTTGAGAGGAATAATTACAGTGAATGTTATCTTACAATTTGATGCAGGGCTGAGAAATAAAAATGTTCCAAGAAAATAACAACCAACTGCTAATTTTTTTTTTAGAGCTAGTTTTTTCCACTACCTACTATGTCACAAACTGGGTTGCAATGTTGTGGTTTTGGGCTTGAGTGTTTTTATTCTTCTTGTTCCTGTTCTTAAGGATAAAGTAGCTGATGTTATGTTTTTGGTATATTCCAATTACCTAGTCTAAGTATGCTTAGAAAGGACAATTATGAATGCTGTGCGGAAAAACTTGGAATTTGCCTTTCATATAGATATAGAATTTAGTTAGGGCTTCCTAAACTCAGTTTATGGGTAAATATTACTGGAGTTTTTTTGTTGGAAAAATATCACATTCTCATGTTCTTTGATACACACTGGAGCATGTTTTCTTGATGAGTTTGAAGAACATCTACTGTTCTTACTGATGATTTTTATCTCTATATTTGCACGTGGTATAAATTCAAAGTGACTTGTTTGCACAATTGTTCTACTATGCAAGTATTTGAAGGCTGGGGTATGGAATACAAGTATCTGCTACAAAAGCTAAAGAGTAAGGGTTAGCTGTAATTATGTAAATTCTATTTCTTAACAAGCTTTATAATCTGCTCCAATACCAGCAGCTGACACTTGCTGACTTCAGTGTTGGCTGAGAATAGCTTGTTGTTGAGCAAACATACACACACCACATAAAATTGTTAGACAGTGAGAACTCGAACCCATAGCATTTCATGTGTACTTTTAAAAGCAAGAATATGTTTTTTTATATGACTGTGGTATGCTTTATTAGGTTTTGCTACTCAGTGGTGTTTCAGTGACATTTAGGTAAGCAAGTGTGAGTTTGGTTTCCATCTTAAGTTAGAAGGCAGAGTGCAAGATAAGTGAATTGGTCCGTCGTCGTCAAAATACCAGGAGTTGGTGTCAACACTTTTCTGTAAGTTAATACAGAATTGACATATACTTTACCTGTGTCCTCAAAGTTAGATTGCAACAATCAAAAAATGGAGTAGGTCTGTAGAATGCTGCATAATATTATGGGGAGCAACTTGCTCAAAAGGCTGATCTGGTTTCTGAGACATTTAAATAACTGTCCCATTCACATCTATACGGATGAATCAGCGATGTTAAGGCAGAAAACATCTGTGTGACTTGAATGGATATGTGAGGTAGCATTGTTCTCTGTGAGTCCCTGACTGATCTTTTCCATCAATGAGTGTTATGGGAACATATTTGTAGAATTCAATGATCTCTTCCACAGAATTAAATTTCTGGGGGAAAGAAAAAGTAGAAATCAGTGACTGAGAATGAAATTGCTAGATAGTTATAACATTGAAAGACTTGCAATTGACAGTATTAAAAATAGGTAGTATGTTGCATAGAATTGTGATTAGATGGAAGTGATTATAATAGGAAAAGCACTGTATTTTGATCCTCTTGCTTCCCTTGTGTGTCTTTGTCTTGTGTAGGAGAAAGCAGATGAGTGCTTAGGGCAAAAGGCAAGCATGTCTAAGCCCTGATAATGTAATATCACCTATAAAAGTTTGTGATGCTAGAGGGGTGGTAGATTTCGAAATGATGAAGTAACTATAAATCATTACTAACTTTTCGCTGATGAAAGTTTCACTTAATTAGCAGTATATGATACTTTACACTGTAAGTTTCATTGCACTTTATTAAATGTACCAGTTTTCATCTCATTCAGTTTCCTGAGAAAATTGCTATAAAATCCTTTAAAAGTATGGAACAAGGAGCATTTCAACAGGAGCTGAAATGTGCTAAAAAAAGACACCCTCCAAGCACATTCCTAAAGTGATGAAGGTATGGTTTGAGATTGCTGATCTGATCAAACAAAAACAGAAAGTTATCCAAGGTGCCTATTCTTATCTGTCCTAGTGGGAATATCTTAATCCTCCTCTTCCAGTGGTTAGCAATCCGTCAGTTTAAATAGTTATTCATCACTGTACTTTTAAGCTGTAGCTCTTTGGTAATGAGGGAAAAATGTCTCAGATGTTACTCAGATTTTTTTCTATTTCATTCTATACTTTTATTTGAATTAATGAATTTTAAAATATTAAGCTCTGAGTCTCTTTCTATCTACCAGGATATGAAGTTGCCTTAGACATCATAGCGATGAGCACTGATGGTCCCAGAATTTTATGCCCTCAGACTGTTTAATGGAACTCCTTCCACACTTCGTTAGATGTAAAGACACCAAGGTGAAGAAAGTTCGGTATTTGATTTGTTTCCCTTCACTGTGTGAAGAGACTCGAATGATCTCTGCTGTCATAGGAATATCCTACCTGCTGTCTCCAGACTGTTCTGGAGGTGGGAATAGGGTCTTAAACATCACTCGTGAAACATGTAGCTTTGAAATTTGTTGGGGTGGTGGCAGGACTCTGGTGCATGTCACACATCCTGAATGAAACTATTCATACTTGAGCTGTCATTTAAGCTGAGGACAAGAGGTTTATCTTGTAAACATCTTTCTCTGTTGAAAGTATTGGCAGTTTGCTGTGCCTGCATTCCTGACAGTAACTTTTGACATTAACACTGTCAGTGGAAGGCATCGTGGAAGTGCTTCCTGATCTACTAGGACGAGTCAGGCCAGTTTGATGGCTAGTGAAGGTAGGTCGAACTAATCCATTTGACTCACACGGAAATAAAATGAGTGAAATGATGTGACTGGTATGACTGAAAGTTTGAAGATGAAAGTTAGCTGCAAATGGAGTGGTGAGAATGGATAAAATATCTGTGGCCAGAACAGGGAGATCCAGAGATATACACTGGACCATGCTCTAAGTTTCTTTGTAAAACTGGCACACAGTTGAAGAGGAGCCTACTTCTGCCTTTGTGTTTTAGCTACTGAATTGGGAGTTGAGCCTCATGTTGCAGACATGCTAAAAACACATATTTGGTGTGTGACAGATCTAGTTTTGCAAAGGACATATGAAAAAATATTGAAATTTTGTGTCATGATCATCTTTAAATGTGATCAAAGTTTGTATTTCTTCAGAAGAGATGCACATGAAAAGAGGGAGTGTGTTACAGGGATCTCTGGATCTTTAATAGTGAAACTGTCTAGAGAAAGGCAACAGCCAAGTAAAGGGTGCTCAGGACAGCTGTTTTGAATGTAAATGCCTGAATTCTGTGTATGCCTCGTTTGGGGATCTGGCCTTTATAACATTATATGATTTGGCCTATAGTAAGCTCAGTATAATATATTAAATATGTGTGTAGGTGCGAACATCTGTGGCTAAATTGCTGCCAAAAGATGTATCTCCACCAAGAGAGTCAGTGGTGGGTTGTTTCTTTTTCCCCTCTACTTGTATTCATTAGAGCTTGATATTAATGTAGCTGCATGGAATTTGAGTTACTTTAAACAAAATCTGATGATCAACCCCTCCCCCCCCTCCTTAAGGCCTTAAATGGCTACACAAAAACTAATGCTAGAAGCAGTCATGAGAGCTGAGTTAAATACATTTTAAAAAAGAATTGTTAATTGAAAAATCTTATTTCATGATACAATGCATTAACAACTTGTGAACTGTATTTGAAAAATGAGAAGTTGCAATAGGATAGGGAAAGCTGTAAATAATTATATTTATGTGTAGGGAAAAACATCTTTTTAATGGATGAAAATAGACTAATTCAAAAGTGAAAACACACTGCAGAAAATTGGTCAAGACTGAACCTCAGTAAAATCACCAACTGGGGACAAGTGTAATAGGTCTGCACCTGTTTGTTGGTGTTCAGATTTCTTTCTCTTTGGCAGGTGAAGAGGGAATATTTAGCTAATTTGGATAGAGCAGCTGGTGTGGCTGTACTGCACTGTGCAAAATGTGGTGTGGCAAAGGATATCTATGCTGAGGGACAATAGAGAGTGCTCTGGGAAGCATTTGAACAGGCACTGGAAAATTACAGGCAGCAATTTGCTGTAATTTACAGTCTTACAAAGTGTTTTGACCCCCCTGAGAAAAGAACCTTAGATGAGCTGCAGAAGTTGAGATGACAATTTTCAAGAAAGAACATTTTTTGGGAATCTTTTGAGACTGCCTGAAATGGAAGAAGCTCTTCTGAGCAATGTTGGTGCCACTGATTGTTCATTACTGCACATGTGCTTTGTACCCAGTTCTATTTTCGTGTCTGCTGCTGAGAATAATACACAAAAGTAGGAGATTGCCTTGTCTGTGATTCCCTGGTACAACACTTAGTTGACTGACTAGAAAGCAATTCTGAAATTTTTCTGTTAAAGTAGAGGAGGATTTTTGAGTTATAGAGAAACAACACTCAAAAAAGAAGGCTTAAGGTAAGGTGCCATGCTTAGAGATTTGGCCTGGTAGAGCCAAGTCTTAGATACACTGTTGGTTGTTAACTAGTTGCTTGTGAGCCTTATTATGGAATTGTTACTTTCTAGTTTGACTATTTTCAGTCCAGACCCACTGTTTAAGATATGCACTGTCTGTGCAGAAGTTGGAACAAACAACAAAGTCATATATTTTGGTATTTCCTGAGATGGGAGAGATTGTATTCTCCTTCCTTTTAGTTCAGTAAAAATTGTTCATGTACTGTTCAAGTAATTTCCTAGATTCCTTAACTGTTAACACTGTTAACATGATGAAAATTTAATTTTATGTCTTTGTTCTATAGTCTACTGTACACATGGTAGAAGTATGGTTGTAGTGTGCCGTATTTCAGTTGTCATTTCTGGTCTGAGCCTATTTTTATCAGGGCCATTAAAGGAAGACTAAACAATGTAAGAACTATGGAAAACTAAACTTGCCTTCTCCTAAATCATACTTAAACTCCAGGAAACCATCTGTGAGGGTCAGTTCAAAAATGCAGCCAGTGCTTTATGGAAGACTGATGGTCACTACAGCAGCACCAGGATGATGGTACCTGCAGTACAGATCTTGATTTGTGCTCCCATTCAGCTTCAAAAACTGTTTAAATGTGCTTGAATAATGAAGGATTTTCTTTCCCCCCTTGGCATTAAGCTGTTGTTCCTGAAGAACAATATGCCAAGAAACCTTGTGCCTCTTGTGAAAGCTCAAAAATCCTATCACCTGTTTTCTCATGAGAATTGTAATATAAATTTTGAACCTGTCAAATGCTTGGAAGTCAGCTTGGATCATACGTGACTTCAGGTTTTTTTAAGTCTATCTATACAAAAGGTAAGTTTTGAAAACTATTGATGTGCATGAAAAGGACGTAAATGAAGATTCAGCTACAGAGGCTTTGCTGCTTCACCGGAGTTAGATTTGTCAGTCATTTACAAAGCTAATAATCCACAGGAGGTTGTTGCTTTGCTTTTTTGTTCTGCACTTGAGCATTCTTTAAGTTTTAGGGTCCTTTTTGTAAGTACAGCATTTTCATAGAGATGACTTTGCATTTCAATATTTTTTCTTTTGTGAAAGACTTACAGATTCAGTGTTATTTAACAATATAGGTAGAATAAGAATTAGACTCTTATCATGACTATAATTGAATTTAATTATGTAAAAAAGCATTGCTAATCTAAAGGGATTTTCGAATTGAATAATTTCTAAAAATTAGATTTTTAGAAAAATTGAAATTTACCCCAGTTTTGCTGGGGACTCACATGGTTTAATTGCCTCTGAATATCCATGACAACTGTTAGCCTATTGCTCCACTTAAAAAAAAAATAAATTAATTCCTGTTTTGCTGGATAATGAGAGAAATTAAACAGCAATAACAGCACCAGCCCATGCTGTCAGATATGTGGAGTTGTGTATATTTGAAAATGTCTGCTTCTATTATCACAAGTTTAAAAATATGCTAATACAATATGCATACCTGAAAAGGTAGAACATCTTTTTCCCTTTTACTTTGCAGATGTTACTTACCATATATATAAATATTGTAAGTACTTAGGAAATTTTTACGTTGATTTAAATCTGAATTTGAGCACGGTATGTAAAATTTGGTTTTAAATTATTATGTAAGGTGCCTGGAACTCCGAGGCATACTTGAAGTGAGAGTATTGTAAAAGAAACTTTAACAAAGCAACAAGTTTGTTGCGTGGGAGGGATTGTAGGTAATACTTAGTATTAAGAACTTGTGAAGTGCAACGTAAAAGCTAGACTGTAACAGCAGATGGGATTTTACTTACACCATGTCCTCTGAGCCCTGTTCCCAGTGCGTATTGTTGGCTTTCTTCCAGAAAACGTACTTTAATGTTGTATACTCTTCTTCCATAATAAACAACCAAAACATAAGGTTCAGACTTTGATTTCTTTGAACAATCTCTAACCAAGAATGTCTCATCCTGTATGATACAGATTTAAATTATATATTGTGTGGTTAGTTCACAACAAAACTTGTAAGCCATTGTAGACATTTTACAAAAGTTTGCCTCCAAGAGTTTACATCCCAGGCTGAGAGATAAATGGTACTTACAATGTTTTCCTGTAGCAGTGCCTTCTCTGCTTCATGGCGATCATATTCTCCAATGTACCATTCACATTTATTTAAATCCTTAATTTTAAGATATTATAATCAGTGTGTAGGAATTAACCACAGCTGGCAGAAGCAAAAGCCAGTGAAAACAGATTGTATCTAATCTGCATTTAAAGCACATTCAGCACAGTATATAAAAATAATTATAATGCATCTATGTCAAGAAGTCTGTTAGGAGAGGTTAATCAAATTAGACATTCAAATTCTTATCCATGATTTCAAGAGCTCATTTCAATTCTTTTCAAGGGTGTTGAATACCCACAGATTTCAGAGGGTGAGTGTTAATCCTGTTTCCTAAAAACCTGTATTTTAATGAAGCAAAGTTCATCTTTACCTTTTCAGTAGGTTGGGTAAGAGATTGCATTTCCTGTTCTGCAAGTGAATGTTTTGATTTATTCTTGCATGCTGTGTATGGTATGGGAGATGGTGACCTCTTCGCTGTTAAGTTCTCTACATTTAATGTGGAACCTTTAAAAGTAAATTCAGAAGAAAAAAGTTATATTATTTAAAGTTATAGTTTCATTTTACACTATGGTTTACTTAGTAGGTCTGAGAGTAGCACTTTTAGTTTAGAAATAAAGTATTGTGATGTTAACCTTTAAAATTCAGAGCTGTCAGGGAGTTAGGAGTGATCTTGTGCTAGTGTAACATCAGTGATTTCAAATTTATGGCCCCAGAGATTTAACACAGTTTCCTGATGGATTTTAATTGACTTCAATCTGCCAGGTTATTGTGCACAATAGCAAAATAATAAACTGTTAATAAAATAGCAAATGCTAAATAAAATACTGAATACAGGATAAGACTAATGTTTCATTCTGTTCTATTTTTACCTCTTGAGCCCTTTTTATTTGCATTAGATCCCAGTTGCTGTTACATTGATTTATATTAAAGCCCCCATTATCCCATTGCCAGCTAACATTGTTTATACCAAGCTGTTGAAACCTTAAAGGATTCAGAGGTTCTTCCATGCAGATTAATTTCCATCTGGTCTGTGACTTGTTTCCATGAACAAATTCAGGACCAAGGGTTGAGGTTGCTCTTGCATTAAGATACGCAGATGGTGGTCTTTGGCTGTGTGTACCTGTTCCATACTGTGTTGCTGATGTAGGGGGCTTTCGTAGTTCACAGCCCCCCTCCCAAAGCAAATGTGACTTGCTGTCTATAGATGTAGGGTTGCTGTTTAACAGCCAGACCCACTTACACAAGTCTCTGGGGAGCTGTGTGAGTGCTGGGGATGGGGCACGAATACGAAGTGTAGGGTAAATATAGGAGGCTTGAGCTAACTGATCAGGATGCAGAAGAATCAGACTGAGAAAAGCAACAGCTTCCTTTCAATGTAAAGACCAAATACAGTTTGCGGGTATGTGACAGGAGGAAAAATACAACAGAAAATGCTTTTATTTGTTTCATGCAATGCTGGTGGGAGAAATGTGCCTATTCTAAGAGTAAATGAGAAAAATGTGGTTATCATTGGTTCCATCTTTTCCTTCTGGTTACTGTCACCTGAGACAGTTTGCCAGAGCAGTATTTCATTGTGCTTTATCTGTTCTTGCTTAATCAGTTTATTATTCTTCTGCCCATATGTAGCATACGACAGAATATTAAAGAAATTTTACTTGAAAGTCTTACTTTGTAAAAGGAGTAATACTTTTTGCTGTGTTTCACTGTTTCATTTGTACATATACCATGTTCTGATTTATAGTAGCATTATATTTGTTTTTAAAACAACAACCATTGATAGCAGTAGACAAACAGCCATGATCTTCAGCAGGCAATTAGTCTGTTCAGCAGTTAAATCACTGTTTACAGTGCATGGAACAAGACATCTATCTTCAGTTTCTGCAATCAGTTTGAGTTGTCGAAATGTGAAGTACTGTTACTGTTCAGCTGATTGGATCATGATTTTGGCATTTTTATTCACATTGCATTTTTAGTGGCTATCACCAAAAACATATTTGCTTTTTGTCCTGTGCTGTGTGTGTTTTGCAGTATTTTTTTGCCATTGTATCTTAGGCTGTAGCACAAGAAGTATAAAATTCTCTTGCAATACTCATGTATTGGGTCTGGCTGAGATGGAGCTAATATCAGCTGTCAAGAAATTGAAGAAGAATGTTTTAGATTTTTGCATTGAAAATAGTTTGTTTTCAACAATAAAAGCTAAAATTCCCAGAAAAAAAGTTGTTTAAGTTGGAAAAGAGCATTAAGATCATCGAGTCCAACTATAAACCTATCACTAATGTACTTAAATAGGATATTAAAAAAGGGTATTAGTATTAATTTGACAAAATTAAGTATTGAAATACTTTTTCAGCCAAATGTGGACTTCAAAGGCAATTGTAGGGTAGCAGGGGCCAAGGCTACTTGTTTGCTCTCTCCCTATTTCTTCAGCAAGGCAAGTAATTGACAAAGGGAAAAAGATACTCTCTTGTCCCAGAGAGCCTGAATAACCAAGAGCCCTGGTAAGGGTGGTGGGAAATGTCTGAAGTGGCAACAGCAAACAGAGACCTAGATGAGCTTTGTTGATTATGTGCAGAATGAGTTTTAGGAAGTATTCAGAGAATGTGTGGAATCATACCCCCAGCACAAGGAGGAAGCAGTTCAGTGGAGGGAGCCCATCAAAATCCGGGAGCTGAAGCCTGTGAACAGAGCTTGGGGAGGTGGGCTTGTTTAGCCTGACAGTGACCAAAGTTAAGTTGAATTCTATATGATCTGAACAAATAATACAGTCCATATGCTCTTCCTGATGGTATTTACTTTTACCATAAGCTTGCTTTATGCAACTCGTAGGTTCTTGGCACAGCTTAAGTGTTTATTTTTTTGTTAGAAAATGGCATTTGCAGAGGAAGTTACTAGAGAGTAAAAGTATGCTATGTAGCCAAGGGCAGTGGGAAGTCACCAATGTGGATTATTCCTATAGCTCCTGAGTCCCCAAGCCCCTGGGTCTCCCAGGGCATGAACTACGTTTTTGAGGAATGTAGATACAGAATGAAGCTAACTTGGCTGAATGACATTCAAAAAATCGGAAAGACCAAGGTCATGTTATTTTTAAGTATTCTATGTAAGGTACAGACACAACTCTTTACCAACCAATCTGCTTGTGAAAGACAAATATATGGAGTTCCCTTTATAGCATTTTTTCTTTGTATGCATTACGCTGTTCTACAAAAAGAAATACACAACAGAATAAGTGTTTTCTTATGCTTTCGCAAATTCATAGTCAAATTTGGCTTGCTCTTCAAAAGGATGTAAGCACATGCTGAGTTGTCTCTTCCGGGTGTATGAAAATACTTTTTAAAGCAGGTGTAGATATATTGAAAGATAGAGATAAACCACATAGCAATTTGGGGTTAAATACTAATGAGGCTGTATTTTTCTAAAATTAGGTAGAGGAATTGGTGAATAACAGATACCATATGACAGCAAATAAACTAGCTCAGGTGTTTGTAGAAGTATTTTCTTCAAGGTTAGAGGGATTGTGCTTATGAGTCTAGTGTAACTACTCTTGTGTGTTGGAGTGACTTCTAACAATCTTGAAGAAATCCAGGGAAAATGAGCAGAGACTCATGGCCGTGGTTCCTGCGGAAGCCATACCACAGGCAGTTTCTTGGCAGAGCATCCCACCAATCAATATTAATGTTGGCTTCCAGGATGTTCCCTTAGGTAAAGCCACAGGGAAGTCCTATTTCCAATTACAATTGTTTGACACACGTGCCTGATAATGACACCTACATGTCCTTCTTTCTAGGAATCTGGGGTAAATCTAAAGCAATTTCTTCAAAGAATGGTTTATTTGTTTACACAAATGCATTAACCCTCTAGAAACTGTTCTATGATGTCCCAAATACCTCCGACTTCCATTTGACCCAGCTGATTGCATCTCTGCAAGTTTGTGCTCACAGCATGCTCTTTCTCTCTTTGTATGCCCAAGCAATTTGCTATCTCTTCCTCTCAGCATTGTCCTCCAAATCCCTGTCAAGTTCTGGGTGTGGAGTTCTGCATTGGTTTAACCTTTTCAGTTTTGGTTGGGCATTTGTTTGCTTGAACCAAGCATAGGATATATCTAAGCAATTAACCCTATGCTTGTTTCTGCACTGCTATTGGCTGTTCTATAGTTTTACTTGTTCTCTACTTTCTTTATTTAACAATCCCTTTGCACTAACTTAGTGAATTGAAAATCCTCTGTGCAGACATACTTGCATAGCAACCCAAATCTGTTTCTTAATCTTATTTCTCCGCATTTACTTTGGCTTTCAAAGCCATCTCTGGTTCTTACCTGATCTGCAAGTGTTTTTTGGGTTCCGTGTACATGGAGGGCTAGGAAAAACATTGAATGAAAGTACCATCAGAAAAATATTTCTTTTAGTGGAGTCAAATTAGAGAGCAATGTTCTGTGCTTTCCCAGAATATCCTTCCTATACTGATGTTAGCTGCAGAGCTTCACAGGTTATGGGTGGTCATTTTCTGTTTAGTGTCTTGTTACAGATTTCTGTTCCCTCAATTTCTCCAGCCACTCTTTGAAGTTGTATACATTTTTACTCTCCAGAATAGTGTTTGTCAAGAGTTCCATATTTTAACTGAATATGTAAGAAAGCACAATTTGCTTTTGTTCCCTGCTAATTTCACCTGACGTTTCCAGGGAGCTGTTGTTCCCTGCTCATTCTAATTTTATAGACCTCTGCTGAGTGCCCAGTCAGTATTTGGTTGTGCTATCAGTTGGAACAGTTACACTGGGAGGAGCATCAACGAAATAACTTCACATCACAGAGTCACTGGTACGACACAAGAAGAAACAGAATACTAGTGATCACAAATATGGTCACATTTGCTCCAGACAATAATTTTATCTTGAAGAATGCCATCATTGTAAACAAGGCTAGATGTGAAATTCTATATTTCTCTGGGAAAGACATTAAATTATTTATACATTTCCTACACTATCATCTATATTTTTGTTTTCTGTTGAGTATTTTAGGAGAATTCAGATTTAAAAACATGTTTAGAAAAGACATTTGTATGGGTTGGAAAAGAAAAATAGAACTAACGGTGGCAGATTTCTGTGGAAGAATAATTGGCCTTTGAAAGGCCAGGTATGTATCCCTTGTAAATAAAATTAGAAAATGAGGGGGAGGGAAAATTCTGAGTCTGGAGATAGCAGAGCTTCCTTATACAGCATATTTAACACCTTATCACAGAAATAGCAGCAGAAATGTAATACAGCAGCATTCTGTTAAACATAAACATTGGATGTGCAATTACAATAGCTTGAAAGCAATTCCCAAAGATGGTTCTTGCCATGCATCGGGGCAAAACATATTATACCTGTCCATGGCATTAGAAAGTGATATCATCTTGCTGTTATTGCATAGTGAAGTGTAATTCTAGGGCTGAATGTTTAGCCCTTGAAGCACCCAGTACAAACTCATGAAATTTTTATATTCCTACCTGGCTTCAGGATGATGGAGTTGTGCTTGATAGGGTTTCTTCCCAAAATTTGTAACTATTAGTAAAAAGGATAAGAACTTATTATTTCCTGTTATGTGTAACTGACAGTACACTTATTTCAACTCATCTAAAATATAACTACATTCGTACATGAGGGTGAGGCAGTTCAATGGAAAAACTGAAAAGGCTGCAATCAGTCCGGTTTGAATGAGTCAGCTACTGATGTTGATGGGAATCATTTATCCTACTACTGAATGTTACATGGGGAACATTATAGGGTTTGCTGATGCCAAATATGGCTTAACATAATAGTAAAGAATGTAGAATGCTGAATTAAAGGAATATGGAGGGTTCTTAAATCCTTTTTATAGGACAGGATAGGTATTGAATTTATTAATACAGTCAATACTATTTCTTGCTGAAAATCAGGAAATGGTGCTATAATCCACAAAAGGAAATGCCAGAGGAAATGGTGAACTCATTAACACAAAGTGTAAGCGCATAGAAGTCACATAACCTGTGTCTGTATTCACAGTATTTTGGAATAATGTTGTTTTTCATGCACACATACATAAACACACATGAACATATAGACTTCCACCCACACAGGTAAAGAGCTTAAGCTGTTTTTTCAAAGCTGTACCTACATCTAAAGAATTGACATGTTTTTAAAACATGGGAGTTTTAAATTTTTTTTGGTAAAAAGTATAAAGATTTAAAAAAAACTTTTTTTTTTTTTTTTTTTTCCCAAATTCTCATCCTCAAATTATGGAAGAGCAGCAGGGTGGAGAGAAGGGAGATGCCCTCTGTGCAGATCTCTTTTGGATATTCTTCTCTTGGTATTTTAGGCTCCAACACTGTTATTTCCCCCAAAAGCTTAAGGCATTTGCTTAGAACAGATGTGATACCCTAGTTCCCCTAACAGCTGTAGCTAAGGCCAAGCTAACTTCCTTTTTTTGCTGCATCCTCCACAACTGGAGATCTCTCAAGATCAGTCTGTTCCCAGCAGATGTATACCTGTCTCTTGCTTCAGTTAGAATTTTAATTTGAGTATACTATATGAGTGTGAAGTAGATGCAACAAATTATTACCGCATTATTAATTACTGACCTTGCTCTCTTCCAGGTGCCTGTATGAAATGAAAACAGAGTAAGTATTTTTCTTTGGATTAATGACTTGACTGTACCCAAACATACCCAACTATCTTTCAGTTTTAAAACAATTTATAGACGTTCAATCATAAATACCTGATCACTTTTACTGTCATGGCAGATACTTCATTCAAAATCACTCTGTGGAGAGTCTTAGTCCAGCATTTTATGTGACATATAAATGAATGATAGGTTTCTAAAGACCAGAGTTTTATTCATAAACTTTTACTGTATTTCTATATTATTTTGATTCACTTGGGAATAGTAATTATTTTCTTTGTTAATTTGATACATATAATACTATAAACCACAAATATTTAAAAGAAGAATTGTTTATACTTCATAGATGTTGCACTTTGAGCCTTCCTTATAAGTTGCTTTCCCAATAATGTTTGCCCATAACTTAAGAATTCAAAGTGTTATTCAGGTCAGACAGGACCCAGGCAGGTCTCTAGTCCAAGCTCCTGCTTAAAACATGGTGGACTGTGAGATTAAACATGGGGTCTCCGAGATTTGACCAACTGGGTATTGCAAACCTTCCAGAACATAAATTTCACAGCCTCTCTGGAAAACCTGTACCAATACTCTCATAAATATCCTTATAATTAATTTTTCTTCCTTATTTCTTCTTGAAACCTTCAAGATTTTTGCCTCTTGTACTTCCACTGTGCATTCTGAAAAGTGCCATGCTCTGATCTCTTTATAACCATCTCTTAGGCACTGGCTTGCTGCTGTTGGGCTCCCCTAGAACTGCCCCCTCTGTATGTGAAGGAAGCCGAGCCTCACCAGCCTCATTTCACAGGACAGGTGCTGCACACCCTGCCTGTACTGCTGACCCTCTGCTGACCCTCAGCTTCAGCCATGTGCAGTGCTCCAGGTGTTGTCTAGTCAGTGATGAGTAAAAGAGAATAGTCCCTTCCCTTGATCTTTTGACAATGCTTCTGTTGATAAAACTTGCTATATTGTTAGACTTTGTGGCCCCACAGGACACACCAGTTGTTCATGCTCAGCCTCTGGTCCCCGGGTCCTTCTGAGCAGAGCTATTTCCAAGGGGTTTAGTTCATCCTAGGGTAGGATTTTGCAAGAGGCTTCTATGGACCATTTCCTGCAGCCTGGAGTTCTGGTGAAGGGCAGTCCTTCTCTCAAACCTATTGACCTGTTGTTCCGTGTCTGAAACACTGACAAGGGCACACTCTCTTTCCTCCTCCAGGTTGCGCTGAAACTATTTAGGTGTTTAGATCTTTATGAGCGGCAAGTGAGCAAAATTAAATTTTATCTTTTCCATGCCATGACATACACAATATCTCTCCTTTAAGATGTAGCAAAACTAAGAGCCTGCTAAGAGTGGCAGTATATTTGCAGTTTTACAGTGCCCAGCCAGAAATATTAATTACGGTTGTAAGATGTTTATTGTTCTTGGGAGTGTTTTCGTATTTGTAGTGAATCAGTATCCTTAGAAAACGTAGATCCAAGACATAGCTTTTTGTGTTAAAATAGTATCTTTCTTGCCACTGTATGATTTCTTTAGCATTAGGTGTTAATTACAATATTGCTATCATACCATGTTTTTGTAACCATCTTTCAAACTAAAGGGGTTTCCTGACCATGAGATGAGTGAAGTTTGGGCAGCCTCCTGGTCAGAACTGTGGTAAAGGAAAACTCAATGGATTTGAAAGTTAGAGTTCGACCAGTCTGTAGATTTGTGCCACAGCCTGTCGTGTTAGTAAACAGTTGGGCTTAAGTAGTATAGAAGTTCCTTTCTTTTGTTCCCTTGCAGTGAGAAAAAAACAAAAAAACAATTCAGTAGGAACATATTACTGCTGTAAATAAAACATTCAGTAATAAGCACAAAATGCCATGAATTATAACCTATCTCTGAATTTTACAAAGATCCTTCAACACTCTGCATGATTGTAGAGACTGTATCTCTTAATAAATTTTATAGGAAACAACTTGTCATAACTAAACTGCCTTATTGCTAAACCCACTTCCCCTGCTCTACTTCAATTGTCTTAGCAGAAAGTGAAGGAACTTGTTAAAGACTTTTTACAGAAATGTGTATCTGAAGAAAGTATTTAAAAAAAAACCCTTGCCTTTACTAATCTCTCTGTAAAAGTTTCTGCTTTATATATGCCTGTAAACTGCATTTCTATATTGCCTCCTGGATTCTGCCCTCTGGACACAGCCAACTGATGCAGGTGGGGCTGCAGATGGCCATGCTGGGAGAGAAGGGGTCAGCTGGGAGGAGTAGGAATCAGATGGGAGGTGTAGGGAGGGAGGGAAGAGCCTTTCTAGCCTGTCAGAGGGGACGGCAGAGCTGCTGCTTCAGCGTTGCAGGCATTGGGAGCACATGTGCCCCGGTGGTGTCTGGAGCCTGGCAGCTGGGCTGTGAGAAATGAGGGTTGTGAGCTGGAGGATGGGGCTGATGGAGGCTCTGCTGGGGCTTACAGGACTGACCATGGCTCAGGATGTTTGAGGACTTAGAATATGAGCTCAGGTAGGAAGGCTGTGCTGAGCAGGGCTGTGCTTGGCTCAGAGGGCAGCGAGGACCAGCATCACAGTGGCTGTGACGGTCGCGTTGCTGGGGAGGGCAGCGAGAGCTTTGGCTGGGGAGAGCTGAAGGACCACGCAGGTGCCTCAGCGGTAGTGTGGTTTGTTTGAGGTGATGGATTTTGCAGGTCTTGTGAGAGGCCCTAGGGAAGGAACTGGGGGGAAGAGGGAAAAGGAGGCTAGGGCATAACAGGCAAAGTTAAATCTGGATATAAAATATGTCCCTTTTTGTTTCTCTTATTGAAAAGGGTCATCTTATTTTTGGAGTATTTGTTTTATGTTAAGGCTATTACACTCCTCTCTTGACCTTATGATTTCAGTTTTCTGCCTCTGAAAAACTTTGCTGAATCTCTGTTTGCCTGAAGAAGAGTGTCTCTCCTACTGCTCACTGTTCAGAGACATGCACAGCCTCTGGCAGTTCTGAGAGATGTTTTTATGTGGATAGTTGGGAAGGTAGGTTTGCACTGCATCCATGTTTTTGTTTCTGGAAGCAACTTCTGAAACTTACCTGCCATTCAGAAGGAAGCAGTATTGCAAGTGCAACACACATCAAGGATAGACACTTCTATGGCCCAAAGCTAATATGATTCTTGTAGTTTTTTAAACCTGATAGGCTAAAATACTAATACAAGAGAGGCTGTGCAGCCATGGAATGTATATGGCTTTTACGGTCTTAATATATACAAAGATTAATACTTACTTCATTTAATTCCTTGATAGATAGATGTCTGCAAAAGAAAGAATAATATGAAAAAATTATCATAAAATAAAAATCCCTTTGAGTAATAAATACTTTGATTACATCATCACTGTAAACTAACAGCCATTGGCAAGGGAAGGATTTTATTACTTCTATAGAAGTTCAGAGGCTGGTTATTTTTTACATAAATTAGTTACAGGAGAAGGTTTTGCAGGAAGGGGAGAAGAGATAGGAGTATCAGCTTTCTTCAGCACTTTTCATCTCATGCCAACAGGTCTTATTGCACACTTTAGAGTCAGCTATAAATGAAGGTAAGTTCCTTGAAGACTGAAGAGTTTTAAAAATGAAACACAGAGGCAGACTGGAAAATGAAGAGGGAATGAGGTGCAAACAAGGGAAAGAGGAATGGAAAATAGTCCTCATGGTCCTAATTCAAAGATGTGTTTAGGTATTTTTCTGCCTTCTGATGTAGTTGATCGACAGGAGTATCATCCTTTTCTGGGAAGGAAATATTTTCCCTCCAAAATTGGGCAAGGTCTCGAGTCTGACATCTTTTGTTAGATATTCTTGTTATGATGAACAATCATGGTTTTTAACAGCATGCATCTCATAATAAAAGAGACAGAGCACTAGATTGTACAAGTTATTTAGCAATATAAGGTGTGGATAAGCATCTGGTAGTTTTTGGAAGGCTCTGGGATTGAGTCTCTGTTTAGCCTGTCTCCTGGACTGAGAAAATATAACAGTGAGTTGTTTTGCTAAATCAGGCAGAGGGAACACAAAAGTAATATCTGGTATAAGAAATCCTAAGGGCTATATTTCAACAGTGAGAAGGAGTCTCTTCCCCATGTCTGTGTGGAAAATACCAACCACCATGGAGGGCTAGAGAGGTAAGAAATTTGGGAAGACTGTTTGGGGAAAGTGTTAGGAAGGCTAGGGGAAAGGAAGGAACCATTTTGCATTTGGATAGTTGCTTTTGTGTTAGCTTCTGCAATTTGTTAGCTTGGTCTCTAGGGCCATTACTTCTTTTGTGAAAGCCTATGTTCAGAACATTGTAATTCAGAACATGGTAATGTTAAGTGATGTTAAAAATGTGTTTGCAGGGCTGGCCTCTGACTCAAAGGGACGTGCCACTTGCATGGCCTGCTTACCACAGGCATGTAAAATTTTAAATTGCACCAAAACTTCTAAGATACATTCCAGGATCTTGCACATACCTGGTTTTTTTTAAGCTATTTATAGAGCGTATAAATAATAATGTGTTAAATTTTAGGAGTCTTCCAAATCTTGTTGAAAAACAGCACTTGCACTCCTAAATCACATCTGTGGTTTGACAGCTTTGCTTACAGTCTAGCAGATACTGGTTGTAAGGTTCTACTCTGCAGCTCATACATATGTTTTCTCCTTACAAAGTTATAACTGGACTGAAGATGGGTGAGAAATATTTTGAGTGAAGTGCTTGTGTGGGAAATTTGTCAACTGCCTTCCACAGACCATGTGTGTGTGCCACTCCTTTCTTACTCATGTGATTAAAACCCCTAGAACAATAGACATGACATATATCTATATTTCAGAATTTGGTTTTATAATAGGAGCTTTTCAAATCCAAGTGCTCTGCATACTGATGTCTGCTGGCAACATGGATTATAACGTTTCTCACCAAGCTTTCAACCTATATGCTGCCCTACCAAGGGAGGAGATCAGTCATAGGGTTTGGAACTTCGCAGCTTTACGTCAGGTCTTGCAGCTAAGCGTGATGCTACTTTATATTAATAAAATGTCTCAGAAACCAACAGCTTTTGGAACCTAATCCAGGAAAAAAAATTTAAGCACCATTTAGGAAATTAACCACCCCAACAACCCATACTTAGAGCTCACTCCTTAAGTATATCCTCAGCTATAAGCCAAAGATTATTTCCTTGGTTTGTAAATTTATTTTGTCTCCAAGGGATTTGTAGCAACCTCTGTAAAAGGAAGCAAAATTCCATCCTGAGGAACTGACATTGAAATAATTTAAGAAAGGGTGGACAGGATTGACACACCTTCTGGCTACAATAGTTTTTTGTCAAGAGTCATTTGAACATTGTACCCTGTGGCCCCTGGAATTGTGTCATTTCTCTTCCTAACATGTGTCCCAACACTGTCCTCTGTTATGAACATGCATTTTGGTCACACAGCAGGAGCACATACACACCTGGTTACACAGCAGTGAGCAGTGTAAGTACGTGCTCATCCACTAGATCTGAGCTGTGTGAAAAAAGCAACCAGACTCATAACCTGATGTGGTGGTTTGATTTTAGGCTTTCCTGGGAGACAGATCACATGGGTTGCTGTATCCAAATGAAGTATTCCATCCCATTTACGTCAGCCTAGATATAAGAAGGGATAGACGGAAGTTTTGATTCAGTCCTTTTCCNCTTAGGTCAGGGATAAACTACCACACCTGACAAATGCAAATGCTTGGTCATACAACTGCACACAAGTGGTCTGTGCTTCAGGACTCAGCATAGCTGATCCTCACTGCTGTGTCAGGATCCTGAGGGACCATGGGCATTGCATGACAGGGGAATGCAAGATGGAAAGGGCATCATAGTCTGCATTTGTTGGCCTCTTGGGATGAAGCCAAACTTCTGGCTACAGATTAGTAATTTCTTTTGCTGAATGCAACATCCTCAGGATGTGGAGTGTATTTCTGTATCTCTGGTGCAGTCAGTGTATTTCCCCATCACTTGACTGTGATGTGCTAAGTAAGTAGAATTTTTCTACTTAGAAGGGTTTGCAAGACCTCTAGATGTTATCAAGGAAAAACAGGACAAACCTTAAACAAAGTGTTCCCAAAAGTTCTAGCTATTTTTCTATTCCTTTACTTCTTTAGTGTTTTTTTTGTCATTTTTTTCCTTAAGAAAAATGCTAGAGTCATGTTACACTAAGTACCACTTCTCTCAATTATTCACAGCTGTCTAAAGAATAATTTCTTAAGTAAAAGCAGAGGTGCAATGCAAGTAAAGTCTTGCGGTTTGACCAGGGAGAATGTTTTGATTCTCAGGGAGTGAGGATGAGGAATGCACCATACCTTGTGACTTTTGCTGATATTGGAAAGGTGGGAGCTTGGCTGAGCATGTTCTCCTCGTGAAAGAACTGGCTGCTTATCCTTGGCTCTGGAGGGAGTGGCTGATACTGCTTTGGCAGCGTGTTTGGAGGCCTAGAGAAGTCAAAGGAGAATTTGAAGAACTGTTACAGAATAAATAAGGTGCAGGGACTATGTTGTAAGTGCAAGCTTTAGAAGTAAGAGACTGGAATTTTCTGAGGGCATTTCAATGTATTTGTGATGAGCCAAGCTCGGGTTCAGGAGCTCCTTAGAACCTTTCAGTGCCAATAAGCAATATTGGATAATATTCTACTTTTGCAAGATGTTACTGTACCGTGTTATCTGCAACTTAATACCGCTTTTGTGTGCTTCAGCAGACTGTGCCAAGAACAGATCTCCAGTGTGGATATTTTGGGGTGGGTGGACCTGTGTATATGGTCCAGCCAGGGAACACACTGCAGTTTCAGACATGCAGGAAAAAGTGCTCTTCATCTCAGAAATCTCACAGGTAACCTGGGCCTGGTGTTTTCTGTTTTTCTGAGGCCAGTCAGAATCCAGCTCTGGCTGGAAGCTGTAACATGAAGAGGTTGGCTGGATAAAACTGGAGGAGTATCCATGGTGCCTGTCAGAACTGCTGTGCCCTGGTGGGCTCCTTGAGGGGGAAGCATTGTGTGTTTGCAGAGTGCATACCCAAATTAAGTCAGGTGAGGAAATTAAGAACAGTTCTGGCCACCATAATACAAAAAGAAGCAAATAATGAAATTCTGTAGAATAATGGATTAAGAATGTTCTTATTTCTGCACTTCTATAGTTTTGAGTTTGTGAAGTTACACTGCCCTTTTATGCTCTTTCACATTTTTAAAAGTAAAATTTGAATATGTAATGCTAATCATGTTTTAATATTCTGTATACATTTTGGGGCACTCCGTGTAGGCATGGAGGAATAAGCTGTAAGTCCTAGATGATCTTTTGAAAGGATGTTTTAATTGTAGCAGTTATTTTTTTGGGGTTGAAAAGATCAAGGAGCAGTTATTTTTTTTCTTTGTGGACTTATCGTAGAAAAATATATTTGTGAAATAGAGCTTGGTCCATCTTCTGTGGGAGTAAGTGGAAATATTCCAGTTGATTTCTATGGAACATGATTTAGATTTGTAGCACAAAACATTGGCAGAATGATTTAAGAGGGAACGAAGTCAATACTACCACAGTGAACAGAGCCTAAGGCACCAATCCAATTGATAGAAGTTCTTTTATCCCCCAGCGATTTATATCTGGGTTGAACCAGATTCAAGATTTCTAGGTTTTTGACCTGTCCGTAGGCACAGTCAACTTGATTTTGAAGATGCAGGCCTGAGAACACTTAGTGCTCATACTTTGTTCTCCCTAATTTTGTATCAGAACCTATAAGAGTCCAGAGTGCCAGGCAGTAAAAGGAGGCTGGCTCACTTCCAGTCATCTCATTACCACGGGTGGTACAGATTGATGTGAGCATTCATTAGCACGGAGTTCCCCGAGGACCATGGTCTCTTATGTGATCTTACCGTGGGGGAGGTGTAGGGTCCTGGAAAAAAGAGGAAACAAAAATCCCTGTAAGCTTTTTTTACCTTGGTTTACTAGAGAGAAATTAAGTAGACATGCTTATGTCGAGAGTCAAAGAGTTTATATGCTCTGCAGCACAAAAATTCATGCTTTAACATGCCATTTAAAAATCACTGAGGAATAAAAGACATCTGCATAGATCGTGAATGCAAGTGAGTCAGATGATGTAGGGCTGCCGATATGAGTTCTCTTTAGCTAGTGCCAGCAAAATGGCAGCCTGCTTTTAAAAATCTATTAAATGGCAAAATGACCTGTAAAAATTTTAACTGATGAGAAATTCTGCTTACCTGCTGTCCCTGTATTTTCATTCTTCCTCCTAAAGGTAATTATTAACAATTGTTAGTGAGGTTCTACCCATGTAATTCACAAATTAAGTTATATTATTCTGTAATAGTTGTTACTATTACTGGCAGTCCAGGCCCATTTCTTGCCCTTCCCTGGCTCTGTCTCCATAACTCTTTGCTCTGGCTTTCAGAATGAAACATTTGAAGGTGATATTTGTTCAGGTATTGTAAATTTAAATACCATTCAGAAACTTTATATGCTGATCAAGTTTTGGATACGTTTTTTGCCTGTTTTTATTTTCGTATAGAAATTTATAAAAATATTGAAAAATAATGACAGTAAATACATTTTTTGTTGTTTTCAAATTTACCAAAATATGCCTGATTACTTAAATTAACATCTTGCTAATAAAATCTTACTCTATTTTCATGAGATTTTGATACTGAAATATTTTCCTAAGTTCTACATACTAAAATCCTAATGAAAAGAAGTTGCAATACATCTCAGGCTCTCCATCAAGTAAACCATAACAAATTGGTCTGAATAAAATAATGATACCTTAAATGTTTAATAATTCTAGAAAGTACTCTGACAAAAACTCTGTGCTGCTTTTGCCATCTTGTGGCAAGGCCTCTTAATAGCACTGGGCATGAGGAAAAATATTTAGTAACAGTGTAGTTATTATCTAAAAATAATAGTGCCCTCTATAAGGACTATTAACCTGGGATGTATTAAAAAGGCGTACAAGTTGCATTCCCAAACTGCAGAATTTAATTTGCCAGCCTGCACTGGCTTTGGTTCATCTTTACATCAGCACATGTCACATGGAGTCAAACAAGCATGTAAATCCAACCTACTAAATCCTGGTGCAATTCAAATCTTAGATAAACTGTCAAACTGTCCTTGTTTACTGATTTCTGCAGATTTTGAAGATATCTTATTTGAATTTATCTAATTCAGATTTTTTTCAATCTACATCAGAATTTCCTCTCAAGAGTCAATCTAACCTTTCATTTTCAAACTTTACAGTTCTTATTTTCTCATAATCTGTAGGAATTATCTGGATCTATCTTTTGCATTATAGTATGAAATACAAAGGAAAAAAAGTGAATTCTGTTTTACATGGAATTCTTAGTTGGTTTTTTTTGGCTGATCAAATACAAAACTTACTTTATAAAAATCAGCTGTTGCAGCAAATACAAATGGATCATATTTTCCTGCCTTGGCAATTGCAACCTTTTTGATGATATCTAGCTTATGGCTCAAAGATTTGAATATGATAAGAGAAAAAATATAACTTTTCAAAGCTAATCAGATATGTAATCCTTCAGTGATTGACTTCATGCGGTTCTGCAACATCCAAGTATGATAAATATAAAAAGAAGTGTATGGAAACTACTTTTAAAATAACCTTTTAGTTGAGTAAAACCATCAATTAGAGGATTTAATATTTGGGCACTTCATTAGATTCTTGAAGAATAAGATAGCAGTCTGTCTCTGATTTCACAACAAGAAACAAAATACAAGAAACAAAAATTAAAGGTACATTTAATTTTGAAGCAAATTTACAGTTAAAGGTGAAGCAGCAGAGAAGAAATATATGCTAGGTGATATGCCACACAACATATTCTTAGTAGGTGAACATTGTAAATAGTTACCCTAGAACGTAAATCTCTAGTAGGAATTGTGAAAGTTAATATTACTGTTTAAAAGGAGTTATTAAGTTATCTTTTAGAATATATTAATACAAAATGCCTGAGAAGCATAGGGAGTGAAAAAGCATGAGACCATGAGAAGGGGAAGGAAAGAATAGCAAGGGTCTTGCAACCTTTTGATGGAAGAATTCAGGAGTCAGAGACTTCCCCACAACCCCCCTATGTCCTTATAATATAGAGAAAAGGAAAATCTGATTTTTAAATCGAATAACTTTTTTTTCCCCTGCCCTTTGGGGAATAGGGAGCTCCTGAGATAAAATCTATCTCCTTCTGTAAATAATTATTTTGATGGTAGATAGTTGACGCATTATTGTAAAATTTGCAGTATGATTATTTTGAAAAGCAACTGCTGTTCTGAAAATCATGTCTATTCTATCATCTGCAATCTCTGCCTGTGTACAAAGGATAAATATGGAAGTAATAATTTCTATTTCTGTTTGCAGACACAGGTAGATTTTTTTATGATACCTCTTGCACTTGTCACTCTCCTTCCCTCTGGAACAGATGTGTGAATCTGCTAATAAAACAAAATAAAGATGTGATATTAGTCATCACCCTTGAAACTATGGCTAGTAGAAAGGGTGCTGCTCCTGACTGGGATGCCTCCAATACTTAGAGGATCCCCAGCAGTCAACAAGTGAAAGCAAGTGGTGAGGACACCAGCACAAAGAGAAACAGGAACGGCTCACAGGAACTTGTGTGCCTTGGTACAAATTAATGTGACGTGGCAAAGACCTTAAACAGACTACACTTAACTTTAAAGGATATTACAGAAAAGGGGAAATCTGTTTGTGAAAAAGGTTTTGTATTTTTACTTACAGATGAGTATTGAATGGGCTGAGTTGGGTGCTTGCTCATTGGGGAAGTGGTACTTGAAGGCCTTAAACAACGTTTATCTGTAAAAGAGGAAGAAAAATCAAGCCTGAGGAATTCAGTAATATGAGGTTTTAAGAAGTTTCAATGTTCAAAATATGCATTTCAGGTCAGGTCTTGCCATTTTAATAGAATTTTACATTTTCCTTTTTAGAACTTAAATGACATTTATTAGCTGTATTGAGGATATAAGCATGACCCTGGTAACAGCTTTATGATTAACTTCCTCACTGTACTTAAAAGAAAGCCTTCATAATGTGGTACACAGTTAAGGCAGACATTTAACCTTAACTGTGATTAGATTACTGAATTTGTTTTTCATTTGAACCTTTGTTCTTGTCAACACCTTTGTTTTGTTCTGATTTTGTAAGGGTTTATAGGGGTTTTACTCTCTAGAGAGCTTTAAAAGTTTTACTTTAACTTTTAATAAATACTGGATCCCTGGTCATCTAAAAGAAGTGCACAGGTCATATGCTAGTATGTGTTTTCAAGTCATTAATTTTATATCTCAAGGGCACTGGTATTTATCTAGGAAAGATGGAAAAAAAATGTTAGCATTGAGTTCAACCCTTTTGACATACATTTTCAGACCTTTCCTCACTCTTGCATCTTGCCACATTATAGTTACTGGCCATAACACAGTGGAAAAATTCAACTTTTTGTTTAATGTGTTTTATTTGAATCCACAAAACAGAAATGACGTCTTTTGGGTATTTCAGGACAGTCCTGAAAATACTTTTCAGGACAGTCCTGAAATTTTGTTGCAAAAAGATACTGGCTGTTGTCTGAAAGATTTTACTGCTAACCAAGACAAAAACCCCCAGTATTTGGAATTCACATTTCCAAATAAGATGTACAAATTAGTCTTTGGAACATAATGAAGGATATTCAATGTTCAGACTGATTGTGATCCACTCACATGGGTAAATTTGGTCGCATAAAAAGCTGTCTACTTGTTAATCATCAAATAAACTCCCACAAAAAAATCAGTAGAAAAGTCGTTGCTGCATTTGATGTGAACTAGAGCACGCTTTCATAATATATTGATCCTGTATTTTCAGATGTCAGATATATTTGGTTTCTAGTTTCCAGTCTTCCTCATCTAGGATTTCTCCCCAGATTTTTAATGATTAAAAACCTCCAGGGAATGTTTATAATGACTTTGAACAATGGATAACTATAATGATATTTCACATCCATAAACAGGATATTAATTGACTCTGTATGTTTGGGCACTAAATATAACTTAAAATGGCTTTAGTAAAACAAAAGGGGGTTAATGAAGCTATCTTGCAAGGTTAAGAATGCCTGAGAAATACACTCAAAATAATTGCTTATTATTGCTATTGGAAACAGCAGAGAATACCTTTAAAAAGAATACTACGTTTCTTCATCTGAAAATTATCCTCTGGAGGAGTGTTTCATATGTTCTTTAATATGTTTTCCATCTTAAAGTTTTCTAGGCTTAAATAGCAGTGAGATATTTAATAGCAGTTTTCAGTTTGATCAGTCAGTTTTTTTGCATATTCCACATGAAATGCAATAATAGACTTTTTCCCATTAGAGTAATATTAAAATTAAAAAAGCAATATGTAATTATTAATTTGACATCATTTAATGGAAATAAGAGTAACTTTTGAATATGAAGATGCAGACAAAGCTATTCTCTTGTTTCTGCCCACCAGTGTTACTTTTCAGTTGAACCATTTCATTCTAAAAGATATCCCCACTGAAAACCCCAAGTCCACACTGGTCCTATATACCTCTAGGTTTTTCTCACTTTCCACAGACGGAAGTTACCTGCATATTCAGATTCTTGTGGAGGTTTGGCAGGAAGGATTCTTAAAGCATGAATGGCCTCCAGAGTGGAAGAACTTACAGTCTCGTATTCATCCTCCTCAGATAACTTGGAAAAAGACTGTGAGTCACCCTTGCCCTTCATTGTCAAATATTTGCTCTGGACAGAGGAAGATATACAGATAATAAAAATAAATTTATGTTAAGATTAATTTCAGATTTAGAAATATCTGAATACCATAACCAGACATTTTGGTGCACAGAAAATTTTCTAATGGAAATTGAAAGGTTGGAAAGTAGTTGAGCAAGTGCTTTGAGGACCTAATTTTTTTAAAATTTAGATTCATGAAGTAGCCATTTGTTAGACAGTTTAGATATCTTTGAATTTTGCCTGTCTGATCTTGAAAATATGATGATAGTGCTTAATTTTCTGGTCATTGCAGACATTTGAAACTGTGTCATTCATTGCAATATTATCCATGTGGTATTTATATTGTACTGACTGTTTACATATGTTACTTGCAAATGTTCAGTCTAAATGAATGTGATACCAAGTATATATTGAACAGTGGAATCCACAGAAATATGATGCTGAGAGTGACTCAGGAAGTCTCTGAATGTGTCTATACACTTGTACTAGCTTTCTTCAAAATTATTTTCTGGAGTCCTGGTGCACCCTTCATACTCACTGTTTACATGTTGGGCCACAGCTGTGGGCTTCCTTCAGCACAGAGCTGAGATTGCTGCTGAGTGAACTCAGCAGAGGGTATCCCATATCTCTATAAGTCATATTTTACCACAAACAGTATAGGTGCATCATGTCCTTGGATCTTCCCCGATGTTTTTCTTGTTCTCTTCTTGAACTCACTAGTAATGGGGAATCAATAGCTTCCTCAGATGTCTTCCTCTACTAGCTAACTGTCCTTTCAGTTCATGCTTTTTCTCTTGAGTACTAAAATTTAAATTTAAAATTTAAACCAAACCCTCTAAGGATACTAAAAAAAAGTGTCAACTTTGTTTTAAACTCTATTAAGCACATGACTATAATTATATTTCCATTTAGTCTTCTCACCAGACAAATAAGCTTCTTTAAAGCTTTCCTGAGTCATCAACCAACTTAAAAGATTTTGAACCTCATATCCCCAGCGTTACTTTCCTGTGAGCTATCTCCAGGTCCTACACATCTTTGTTACAACATTGATCAGACCTCCAAGAAGTGTTCTTGACAGCACATAAAAAAACCCACCACACCCTAGACAGACCCCATCAGGGTACCTGGGTTTTCAGGCTCTCCTCTGCGCAACTCTCTCCAGTTCAGTAACAGACTACTGTCAGCTGGGCTGAGGATGACTATTTTTTCAGTCAATTGTGCAAACACTTCATGCATTTTCATCTAGACCAGGTTTCCAGATGAGACTGTCTTTGGGGAAATGTCAAAGGCCCAACAAAAATCAAGATATATCACATCTATTGTTTTCTTTCTTATTATTGTGGTCATATTTCTGCTGAAAATGAAACTACTTAAGGTTTGAGGAGCTCATGAGATGTCTTCATGTTCACATTAACAGTTTTTTGCACAATCATACCTATTATTTCCAAAAGATGCTTTCAGATTGGCTTTGTTTCATAGTCTCTACAGATCCTCAATAAATCCTCAGGATTATCTTTCTTTCTTCTAAGAAATTGAGGTCACCATTGTTCTTTTCCATTACTTTAGGAACTCAGGATTCCTTACAGGTTTCCCAAAGATAATCAATTAATGTTTCAGAAATGTCTTCAAATAATTCCTTAATGGCCTTAGCATAAGTAAATATTCTTCCAACTGTTCTTTCTTCATGCTGCTCTGTGCTATTACTGCCTTCTGTTTGGTAATCCCATATGGCATCTGATTGTTGTTAATCTTTCTGTGAGACCTTTACTTGTCCAACTTGCTTATTAAGCATAGACCTGTGCTTTATTTTCATCTTTCTGTGATTTAAAAGATATTTACAGTCTTATATGCCTGAACTGAAACTCAAAACCAGCTTCCACATAAAAATGGGGAGACATTGAAATGTGTACTGTTAGCGTTTCAGTTTTCTTTTGCATTAGTTACATATTAAACCTTGAGTTTTATGACTTACACACTTGTTCAGGTTGATTCCTGTTGTTTTCACATGATTTTATGATAAAGGCATATTTTAGATTCAGCCCATAAACAAAGAATTGACTAGTGAGTCAATTCTCCAGTCTAGCTCCAACTGAAAAAAAGTAAAATATTCATACATATTTCAGAATTCCTATCCTTTATTTTGCATTACCAAACAGTGAAAATTACATTTTCTGTTACCAGCATTATAGCCAAGACACATGCCAGGAAGTGAAACAAAAGTAAAATTTTAGGAAGAACAGTGTGGTACTTACAGATTTATAGGAGTTATCAGAAATGGTTCTTCTGGTTTCTATGTGAAATGGAGAAAAACTGTCAACAGGTCTCATTCTGTAGAAGATGATACACTAACTAATAATTTAGATAATGGAATAAAAATCTGCCAACTGCACAGAATTTGAGAGACACTGAGACAAAGGAGATGAAGCAAATCCACCCATGAGTTTGTTGATCTATACAATGCATGAGGAAGTAGCTGTGTGGAAATGGGATGCACAACCATGAGCATGTCTAAGCCCGCCCACAAGAACACCCAAAGAAGGATGTGTTTGAACTCCACTCTTCTGAGTTTTGCTGTTTGGTGCAGCCCACTCTAGTGAGCTTGGGGATCCTTATCTGGATATCCCTTTGTGAATAGAACCATGTCTTGTTCCGTTAGTAGCAGAAGAAACCCCCAAAACTGAGAACACTGTAGTTGTCGGGTTGTTCTCAGTGGTGTCTGTCCATGAAGTTGTCTCATGGTATAGCCAGGAGAGCACGAGTTACAGGGCTAAAGAGCTGGTGAACAGGCGAGTGTGTTCACTTCAGAAGACAGTCCCAAGTTCTGCACTTAACCTTCCACATTTAATCCAGTTTAATGTAAAGCAGCCATGGTATGGCATTGCCCAGTAAATGCTCTTGTTCTGGACTGTTGCAATCCTTTCTTACACTGCCTGTAAAATCACAAATCTTGCCTCTGTGCCTACATAATAGCCTGATGTCAAATGTAGAATATGAAAGTCCTTCTATTAGGACTAACCAATAACATATAATTACAGCATGCTCTAAAGCTTAGGAGAAAGGGGAAAATTGCACACTGAAAGGCTTTCATGTCATGGAGAGAGTTAAAACTAGGACTACTTCTTGTCCAGGGGTTGTATCTGGGTGCTGAAGTGGACTAAGGACAGGCACCACCCCACAATCCTGCTTTACAGCTGTGTTTTGAAAGAAAACTGTTTCTTCCTGAACACTCTCTTTACATTTGTCACTTTTGTTCTGTGAGCCTGGTAGTGCGTATTTTTGTACACCCCAGCAGATGGCATTGAGTGTTCATTTATCCAATAGATGTAGTACTTTAGTCTCTGCTCATTCATGGGGGACAGGGATGGAGACATCTATGAAAGCTAGTTGTCTGATTTTCTGTTTTGTTATGCTAGTACAAATCAGAAGTGAGCCCAGTTAAATCAATGGCATTACTAAGGAACACAAAGGTGGAACAATAATGATAATAATAATAATAAAAGGCAGAGAGTGTCTTAAGCTGTATCCCTTATATTTCTGTTAATTAAAAAAACCCAACTAAACAAACAAAAAACACCAGAAAAAAGAGACTGTTCTGTCCTCAGCAATAAAAAATTAATAGCAGTGGTAAACATCAATGCTATTACCCATGCATTTCATGGTTTAATGCCAAAAGGAGGCTGTTTGACACAAGCCTTTGGAAGGTGATGTATTGGTATTCAATATCAGTTTACAGTTAGTTGTCCAGGTTTATAATCTATTCTGTTGTGCATGGATCAGTGGAGTTTGGAGGAACTCCAGCCCTCCTTCTCTTTTTCTTACATGTCCTCTGCTCAGGGCCAGTGAAGCAGTGGTGCTGCTTTCCTGTGGGTATGCCTTTTACATAAGGTGTATGCCCAAATATTTACTCCCTGCTAGCTGAGGAGTGCAAACCAGCTAGAAATCACTCCTCCTGATATATAAGAATTTTGGTAGTGAAGATGAATATTTCACTCTGTCAGCCTTCAGAATGAGAAATGCTGCATGCTGTCCAAGTGGTTGAAGAGGTACTGTCAAATAGCCTCACCACCTAGAGGGAGGTTGTTTGTGCTGTTTACTGGATATGTGTATATATATAATATATATATGTATGTATATATATAACCCTGGAACATCCAATTTATGATAGATTCATAGAATAGTTTGGGTTGGAAGGGATCTTTAAAGGTCATCTAGTCCAACCCACCTACAATGAGCAGGGATATCTTCATATTTTCTGGCTTCTGGTGCACTGGCTGCTGTACATGAATGAAAGAGGACAGAATCTTTGGGGCAAGTTGTTGCAACCAGCAGGATCTTCTGGCATTATTTATTTTTTTTTTTTTCTGCAAGCTGAAGACTTAGAACTGGCATGGATTAGAGTTTCCTCAAGGTATAGGGACTGATCATACTTTATTCAGTCAGAAAATTTTTGTTGCTTTGCTACATTTTCTGTGAAACTAATAAATAGAGAATACAAATTATAACAATAAGCAGGTGTTATATATCTATGGCATATGTGTAGGTGTGCTTCTCCAGTTGACAGAAAATGTCTGATGTTGAAGGACAAAACAGAAAAAATTAGCTTCTCTTTAATTTGCAAGGGAGTAAAACAGTGTGTGCATTTTGTGGCAACCTTGCCTGCTTTTCATAGCGACTTAAAAAAATTCTGTTTTAAAGGGTGAAGGGTTAGCAATTTGTACATGAAAACCCAACATTAGAAACAAAGCCCTTCTGTAAATGGGAAAGCAGAAGGTAAATCTGTTCCTATTGGCTTCTGTGAGTCTATGAACGTGCAGTGGTTTTTTAGTCACTGTGGTGTTCTGGCCAGTGGCAGAAAGCAATAAAGTATTGAGGGCTGTGTTTTAGTAAATCTTTTGATCCTGACAGTGTGTCTCCTAACCACTTCAGTAGAAAAAAACCTGAAGCTGGAAATTCTGCAAAGAAGAGCTACATAGTCATTTTCAGAGTCACTTTTTTTAGTGTCTGGTCCAATAGTATGGTTCAAAGCCTTGTCCTGCTCAAATATATCTTCAAGTATGTATATATATATATATGTGTACATATATATAAAGTATATCTTCCCCTAGCCTTTAGAGGAGTTAGGTAACACAAGCAGAAGCTTCCTGAATCGTATAGGTTTAATTACAGGACTGAGTAAAAGATTAGGCATGCTTTGCTTCAGAGACTCTGTAAAAGGTATGTGGATAAATGCCATTTATGGTGGACTTTTGTGATAAGGCCAGTTATCCACAGAGAGTGCAAGATTTCTAGTTAGACGATAGGTTGCTGGGATTTGTTTCTCCAGAACTGCTTTTTCCAGCCCTAAATTTAAAACTGTATTATATGAATACTGAATGCATTTAAGTAAGCTTCACATAACACTATATATAGTATATTAAATGAATTTATGTCTGGTTGGGTCACTTTTTAGTTAGATAATTTTATATGCTGGTTCTATAATTTTATATGCTTTGCATTAAATGTCGCAGCTACACTTGTGAAATAGGGTAAAATTTACCACTGATTTAAATAGATGCAGTGTTTTACTTTTGAAACCGGTGTAGTTTAAACACATGCTTACTACTTTGTCATCAAATCAGATTTAAAGATCCAGTGTCATTCCATGTTGTGGAACAGCAAACAGCAGACCTTCAAAAGTGGCAGCAAAGGAAAAAAAGAAAATTCCCTCATTTGCTTTCTACAAGTCATCAGCCAATGTAATGCTTTCTGTCCCCAACAGGAGGATAATTTATTGCTGGCTTTTTGCAGTGTATACCATCATGAAGCCAAAAAGTTTTGTAGCATTCTGGAAGTTTTGTTTTCTGCATTAGTCAGTATCTCTTTAGTGGGAGTCAATTTCTTTTCAGTTTTCTTAAAAGTCATTTTAATTTTTATGATCTTAGAATTTTCAGGTATGTCACACCTGGAACGTAACTATTACTATTATTAAACTATTACTGGCTCTGAGTAATAAGTATGCTAGATAGGCATGCTGTAGAACTTCCTTTTTCATCATGGAAAGAATTTTACCTCTCAGATGTATATGCGGATTCATTGCTTCACATATGTTTGGGCAAGATCTACATACATAAAAAAGAAAAAACCCATCTAGTTAGTTAAATATTAGAAATTGTCACTGTTCTATGAAATGTCTCAAAGATTTCAGCTTAAATGAATGAGTGGAAGCTGCAAAGATAATGACTAAATTTGAGTTTTGACTTTGCAGATTTGGAGATTCAACAATCTTGACTCAAACCTTGTATTTTTGTTCACTTACAGCTCCAAGTTTTGTGCAGTTACAGAGAGCTCATTTTACAAACATTCATTTTTGACATAAATATTGTAACAGTCTTTATGCTTTAGTATATTCAGTGTAATGTTGAAGGGATGAGTTTCCTTAGGGGAACCTAAACCTCTCTTTTCACATGCAGCTGTGCCACTACACATGGCTCCCTTCCAATTCTGCCAGCCAGCAAAATAAGTGTAACATTTCCCCTAATCTTGATGTGATTTTCTTCCATCCTGCTATTGCCCTACCATAGAGAATATACGAGATATATTGGGTGTGAAAGAACCACATAAATAGATCTTGACCTTAGACCTTACTGTGGTGTTGGTTCTCTCACCATGGTCTCAATTACCCACTTAGCTCTCTATCAGCCTGTCCAGTAACATTTGTGGATCGTTGCAGTAGCAGTACTTAGTATTCAGGAACAACGTCAAGAATTATTTTGCAATGAAGATGTGGCCAGGGAATCACATTAAGATTGCACACTTGTTTTATATATATCTAAATGTCCACCCTTGGAATTGCCCAAAGTTTGGGAAATACCAGCACAATTCTCTGAGTTTCAACTAGCCCACTCTTAAAATTACAAAATAATTTAGGTCAGCAGCAGTTTCTGGACACAGAGTGAAGCTGAGAGGTTTCCTGTTCAGTGAACAGGCTGTAAACAACATGAGTGTCCTAAAGTGTGCAATTATAGCATGGACACATCAATAATAAACCTTTTATTTATGTTACCTATCAGTGCTTTAAAAGATAATTTATTTACTTACTTATTTTTTGGCAAAGCATTCCTCCTGCTTTCTGAATCTGCTGGGCGGCGTACTGCTGTTTTCCTGTTGGCTCTGACAGAAGGGAGCAAAGTTTACTGTTAGTGAGCAGCAGTAAATAGAGAAGATATGAGAGTGCAAGCAGAGCTGAAAAACTAATTTTCAAAACTGGGAAATGCATATATGTAAATTATTTCCTTCTCTACTTCAAACATTTTCATTATCTGAATATTNAAAGAGCAACAGTTTCCTGCTGAGGGAATGAAAAGCTGGAAACTGAATTCCTGCATTCAGTGTTTTGGTTACTTTAGAATAGGGTACTTACTGAACTCAACAGAATAGGAATTAAAATCCAGGGGCATCTAGCCAAGATCTTTATTGCTGGTAAAACAGTTGCTAAACACCAGTGATGTAGCTATCAAAGCAGCAGAGCTCAGTTCTCTTGGCCTCTACTTCTGTTTGCTCTTGAGTCCCTCTTAGAAACAAAGCTCCTTATTTCATTCATGTGAAATAATACTGATCTGTAATGCCTTGAAACAAAGCCCGAAGTATTTCCACTTTTACCCTTTGACTACTAGAGACTTCAGTGTTTGCAGCAAAAATGCTAGGATTATCTCACCAAATAAAAATTGAAAAGATGGTCATGTCCTTTTGGACCTAGTCCTGCCCAAATTCCTTTAAATTCATAAATCCTATAATCAGTGCTGCCAAATAAAGTTTCAGATTTTCTTTATAGACATGCCCCCCAAACCTATTTAAAACAAAACAAATGAACAATGAAGCAAACATGAACACATCCCCTCCCACTTTAATAAATATTTAAATGTTCACATCATTAATTAATTTTTCTAACTGTCAATATGGAAATACGAAAGGGCACAAATGCGAAGATGCAAATTTTAGAAGAATGACAAGATATGCTTTTATTTTCAGCTGTGGATTTAGCAGGGGATGTGTGCTTGAATAGTTGCTATAGCTATAGAGAATCTTCTTTAAACAGTTAAATCTGTACTGCTGGGTCATGTCTCTGGAGCACGGGGAATATGAACAGGTAACTGATTTCTGTCATCTCTGTGTTCTTTGTCATTCATGTATAATTTTATTTGTCTTATAAAAGAACAATATCATTCTTTGCAAAATCTTTCCTCCAACTTGCCCAAGGCAGTCTGTTTTACAAATGTAAAAGACTATTGCATGTGAGTATGATACATACAGTGAACATAATTTTTGTGTGTTTGAATTTACTGCACTCCTCCCTGACCATTTCTGTGGCAAATTTCCCAATATGCACCTGCAGAGTGACCTTCTGCTGGTTCTTCTTTGCAGCAGGGAACTATTTTAGTCTGTTTAGCTAGGTTTTTGTCTGCGTGTCAGATGCAGCATTGAGGTTTTCCTGGTAAACTCCATGAGTCTGTCAGAACGACATATATGTTTTTTGTAACTAGTAGCATAAATGGCTCAGAAGGATTTGTCAGAAACTTATCACAGCTCAGACTGTAAGGACATTCAGCACCTTTCGGATATTCTATGTTAATAAAATCCCCACCTTGCTTAAAAGGATTACAAAAAGTCTTTTTCACCATTTTTGTTTTAAAATACATCTATGTAATTTCAAAAATCCTCATGTGTCAACTTATAGGGCCAAAACGTTTTTCCTTCACAGAATTTTCTTTATTTTCAGGTCAGTGCCATGGCAACATTTCTCTTTCCTGCAAAAAGGTGCTCTTTTTTCCTATACAATTTAAGACACTTTCACCTTATTTTACTTAAGGGAAATGTGGACTTTCATTTAACTGGCTATGTTATATAACTTTTCCCATTTATGTTACTTATATCAGACTGACCAGATACAAACTCCTAAATTGCATGTCTGTAGTAGTGCAGCTTAGTGGCACAGACAGAGCAGCCATAATCATTCTGCTCAAGATTCAAGTAATATGAATCAAGTAATATGGTATGGCCAGAAGATATATAGAGGAGAAAAACTGAGGGTAGACTTCTCTTTACGTGATGATTGACTAATATTTAAATGAACATTAATTGTAATGGAGCACCTACAGAAATAAAAATTACATTTACATTAATGTCAACTGAATTAATCTTGATGGGTTCTGTTGAGATAAATTATGATTAATTTATGATGAATTGGTTATAGAAAAGTGTCTGTTTCAAAGATCTGAAAATTTCCAAGAGTCATGAAATTGTTACATAAATTGTAAGACAATTTGAAAGTTTATATATTACACAACATTTAAGGGGATTGTTACTAGGATGAATTTTCCTTGTTAGGAATAAAATGTAGCTAAGTACAGATGGTTAAAAGAGAGAAAAATCTATTTCATCTTATCTTTATTGTCTCTCTTCTGTTTCAACAGGGGAACAAAAGTAGTGATCATATTAATTAGCTCTCCTCTGTCTGCAATATTTTGCATTTAAAACTTAAATATTGCCTGATGTTTTGTTCCATCATTTACTACATTCCAAAGGCCCTGCCATACTCATGTGTCAAATCCTTCTTCGTGACAGGTTGTAAATTGCATAATCTGGCCCAAAATATCCAGAAGCAATTCCTTATTGCTAAAACATTATTGTGGTTATCTGGTTTTGTTGTTACTTATTTTTACAGTTATTTGCATATTTATTTGGTTTTGGAGAAATGTTTGAGAGTTCCTATCATAGAACAGATCCTTCTGTGACAAATGAGTCATAATCGTAAAGTCGGTCCCAGTCCAAAGGAAGCATAAACCAAGAGAAAACAGGTGGATGCAATGACAAAGGTGGGGGGGTAAAACGAGCTGAAGGTAAAGAGAGTTTTGCTAGAGGGAAAGAAATAAAACATGAAGCATGCAACTCTGTGCTGGTTGTAGACATCTGAAGGGGTCAGTCCCCAGTTTGAAAAGCAGGCACCTCTCAAGGCTGTGGAGAGAGGAAAAGCACACTTGTATCATTAATACTGTTAAAAGAAGTTGGTATTATATTTTATAGGCTACTGAATACAACAAAAGAATCATACTATTTAGCAGTCTGATTATATCAATCTATGGCTTTAAGCTGTTTTCTGAATAAATAATTGCCAGGGTGATTATTAAGGGATGCTCTCATTTAGAAACCGTCCTGTTTCCTGAAATGGCTACTAAAGGTGGTATATACACTGTACATGTCAGTGTGATTGGACTTTGGGGGACTTTGCAATCACAACGTCCTTTAGTTACATGGTGGTTTGAAAGTGTAGTGTACAGTTCATTTTGTTTTCTGGTAGCATCTGTGTCTGTAGGTGCTGTTATTTAACAGCAGGGTTTTGGTTGGGAGGAGGCTTAGTCACTTCTGCTGTGGCCCTGATTAAGCAAAACTGAAGTCAGAAGGGCAGAAGTAATTTTGCAGTAATTTAAATCCAACAATAGACAACATTGTTAAAAGTCTCTATGGGAGTGTGTAGAGAGAGTTCACTTTTGGAAGTGGTACCTGCAAGTAAGAGTGATTATGAACCTGGCTTGGTTGGGCTAAGTCACTATCAAAGGTAAGCTTGGATTTCAAAGTTGCCTGAACGTAGGTGTGCCCTGCCATTTTGAGTACTTGGGTATATCCTGCTTGGGTATAACCTTGAGCTGGTGCCTGGAGGAATCTAGGTCTTTTTCAGACCTTGGATTGAACTTCTTTGGCTGGTGCCTGTAGAGTTAGACACCTTAAAGCCAGGTCCAAAATCTGTCTTGCTGAAGACAGAGCTACTGTGAGCTAGCCAAGAGCAGCTGCCTGAAATCAGTCTCAGTGGCTACTCAGGCTGCAGAGAAGGTGCAGGCTGGAACTTACAGTCCACGAGTGGGAGCATCAGGCAGATACTTTCTTCTGAGGAAAAGTGAGGAGAGCTATCCACCATCTTTTGTATGAAATAATCTAAAGTTTGGAGAAGGTGTGTAGCTTTGTACCTTAACCATTACTTTGTCTTGTTTGTATTTACTCTCCACTGAAAACACAGGTACAGAAACCTGGTGTGAGCTCCTGCACCCCAGCTGAGCACCTGCATCCCTTGGCTTTTCCCTCACAGTTTGCTCATGCTCCATATGAAGAAGGGAAGGTTTTCTGGGGCACATGATGGGCAGAATATCCTGTAGTCCTTGTCCTGCGGGCACTATCCAAAAAGAGGATTAGGCTCAGCCGAGGATGTTAGCCTGAAACTTCCTGAATGCTGTAACTATGCGTGAAAGGACTATGAGAGTTTCATTGCTCCCCTCATCTCCCCTGTGGGGCAACAATGAGAGGGGGCTTTGATCCTTCTGGTGGATTGGAGGTTCAGATTGGGAGTCGGCTATTAAGGACCCTTAACAGGCTGAGACAGAGCCTCCATAACCTGACTAGCCTGTGGCAAGCTTGCTCAACATTTAAGCCCTTTTGAGGTAGTTTTGGAGAGGCACAGAGTTGCCTGCCTATGTATGTGAGATAATTTCACAGTACTGGCTCTGGCTGGGATGGAATTAATTGTGCTGAGAGTCATCTGTAGGGTGCTGTGCTTTGGATCTGTGACTAGAACAGTGTTGACAACACACTGTGTTTTGGCTGCTGTTTGGCAGTGTTTGCACAGCATCAGGGCTTTCTCTTTTTCCTGTTCTGCCCTCCTAGTGAGCAGGCTGGGAGTGGATACAGGCTAGGAGTGGACGAAGCTGGGACAGATGACCCAGCTAACCCCAGGGATTAAGCCACACCTCACAACATGTGCTCAGGAAAAACAAGTGAGGGTTTTTTGGGGGGGCAGACACTGCTCAGAGATTGCCTTCACACCACTTGCTTTGTTTCAGTGTGGTTTTTTGGGGGTTTTGTTTGTTTGTTTGTTGTTTTTGCTTGTTTGTTTGTTTTTGTTTTGTTTGTTTGTTTGTTTGTTTTCCTATTTCTTTTCTTTGGTTACTAAACCATCTCTCGACCCACAAGTTTTCTTACTTTTGCTCTTCCACCTCTCCCTGGGATGGGGTAGCCACCACAGGTACACCAATGAGCAGAGCCTATGGTAACAGAGGGCAGAGCCTTGTCACCTTTCAGCTAATCACAGGGGTTTCAGGTTCACAGTTCTAAAATTGAGCTTTTTTTTTTTTTTTAATTTCAAAAGTCAGGTTTATGAATCAGTAATAAGGTCATCCATGGTAGCATTGTTGTGACTTAAAAAGAACAGCTTCATAAAACAGATGCTCATGTCATTAACACATTTAAAATACTATAGTCATGCAAATAGATCACATTGGAGGAGACTTGTTCTGTTTATTTTACCTAAAGGAAGTGCTAGGAACATAATAATAAATATTAAAAAAAAAAAAAATGTAACTGATCACTTTACAAAACTACTTAGGAATTATGATTGGCACAATTAACTTCAATTATTTTCTTCCAAAAAGAGTGCTCTAGGTTTCCCTGGCAACCTTAAAAATGCAGTGTATAAACATAGCAACTAATCAGCACACTATCAGTTCAGATAACCTTACAGAACCACAAATACAATGAAGAGTAATTAGTTACTGTACTGGTTAAATGCAGATTTTAGAATTGCTGAATAAAAATATTTTCATAGTACCAAACTGCATTAACGGTTTGCAAAGTGCCAGCTCTACTCAAGAATCGTAGAACCATAAAATATCTTGGATTGGAAGGGACCTTAAAGATCATGCAGTTCCAACTCCCTTGCCATGGGCAGGGACCCCCTTCACAAGACAAGGTTGCTCAGACCTCCATCCAACCTGGCCTTGGACACTTCCAAGAATGGGGCAGCCACTGTTTCTCTGGGCAACTTGTTCCAGTGCCTTTCCAACCTCATAGTAAAATATTTCTTCCTACTATCTAATCTGAACCTACTCTCATTCGGTTTGAAGCCATTACCCTTGNAAGACAAGGTTGCTCAGACCTCCATCCAACCTGGCCTTGGACACTTCCAAGAATGGGGCAGCCACTGTTTCTCTGGGCAACTTGTTCCAGTGCCTTTCCAACCTCATAGTAAAATATTTCTTCCTACTATCTAATCTGAACCTACTCTCATTCGGTTTGAAGCCATTACCCTTGTCCAATTACTACCTACACTTGTAGTCTGGCTCCATCTTTCTTGTAGACTCCCCCTTCAGTATAAGACCACAATTAGATCACCCCGAAGCCTTCTCTTCTCCAGGCTGAACAATCCCAATTCCCTTAACCTTTCCTCATAGGAGAGGTGCTCCATGCCTTTGATCATTTTGGTGGCCTCCTCTCAACTCACTCCAGGCTAATGTTGTTTCTGTGCTGGGAACTCCATAGCTGGATAGAGTACTCTGGGTTCACATACAAAGGTATCAAAACTATCTTTATCATGAAATCATGTCCCCCAGTGAATGTGTTATGAATCCTACTTCTCTAGTACTGAATAATACAGATATTCAGGCTGACAATTAGAATACATAGAATGCACTTTTATTTTCTATTACAGTCTCATCTCGTGGAACTGCTGCAATGACTTTGCACTGGATGAGAAGGAGAAAAAGAGAAGCAATGGTAATGCATTGTGACTGAAGTAAAGATTGACACTATACTAAGGCATGTTTCAAGCCCAAAGTTTGCAATCTTTTAGGAGAAAAAAATATTTTGCTCCATTTTAATAGCAAATACTGACAGAGACCGCCTCTTTTAAGCCATTGCTGTTCCAAAACTGTAATTTGGGTTTTGTTGTTGTGCATGACACCCCGCCTTGCAAAGAAATGCCTGGAAAATTCAGCGTTTGGCATGGTTTTCTTCCCACAACATTTGTACTGAGACAGAAAAGACATATTCACACAGCAACAGAGTGGTATGGGACATTTCAAGCCAAATGCTGCAGTATAATCTGAACCACATTGCAGATTCCTCAAGGACTTGTGCCATAAAAATTTTACCTCTGAATAAAGTGGTATGAACCATGAGCCTACCTTCTCCTTGCATTACTCTTCCTGTAGATTTCTTTAATGGTATACATTGCACAAGGCAGTACCACAAGCTTCATTAATAATATGTACTTATTTGAGCATAACATCTGTCACCTCAAGTTCACAAACTTGAGACTAACCTGCTTTTATAGAATCATAGAATATCCTGAGTTGGAAGAGACCCACAAGAATGATCGAGTCCAATTCCTGGTCCTGCACAGAACAACCCCAATTTAATCATGTACCTGGAGTTTGAACTACTAATAAATTTTCATGCAGTGACTAGCTGGCTGAAGAGATACTGATGGGAGAGACAGGGGTGTGGGTATCTGTTGGGTACCACAGACATTTGACTCTTGGAAGAATGTTAGTGGCAGGCCTTGGTACTGCAGTTCTTGTCCATATTGCTGTGCTTGCTTATGCCAAGCACTTTCTTATCTACAACAGCAGCTCTGCCATGGCACAGTATAGAGCAGAGAGATTAGGCAAGCAGTGGATTGAAATAGAAATGCTTATTAAGAATGAATAAAAATGGTCTCTCAGTAAGTTTTGCTAGTCTGACCTGAAATAATGTATCGTATGAAAAGATGAGGAAGACTACAAAGGAACTAAATCAATTATGTGGACAAAGTTTTCACATTTTCTAGCCAAAGAAGATAAATGCTAAACTGAGTGGACATGACTGAGAGATGTCTCTATGCACGTAAAATGGTTTATAGTGACATAGAATGAAAAAGATGCTTTTGAAGCACTGGTGGTTTGTGATCGTAGAAATGGAAGTCATTGAATTACAATACCTCATCTGAATTTGATCCTGGAATGATATTAACACTTTGTAGAGGCTTAGGACTGCGTCAATGTGACTACTTTCATTTTTACATTTCCTAGCTTCTGTGCAAACCCTTGGGATTTTTCACATCTAAACAGAGGTGTTTTTTTTTCTGGAATGAAGAGCAAAGATGTAAATGGGGAACAAATGCATTTTACTTTTTCATGAAGATCCTGGTAACAGACACTCTCAGAGGACACAGAACTTGAAAACATGCCATCTAAAGATAATTCTGTCTACAATATGTGTCTTTCTGAATGTTAATATATATATATATTTTAAATTATTTTCTCTTTTGTCTGTCTCGTAAGCAGTACAGTTTTCAGACTTTCTCTGTGTTGTTACCCACCAAGTTATTTTAACTGTTTTTTTAAGTCCCGACATCAGAATATATTGCTTATCTCTGTCCCTGCTTCTTGTAATGAAGAGTGCAAATCTCTTTTCACCTGGGAAAGTCAGAGGGAAACATATTTAACTTAATTCTCTCACTAGTCCTTGAAATCTTGGATCACCATCTGCCAGACCTTTTGGGGACTGTTTCATGTGGAAAAGTAAGTTAAAGCCTTCTAATTTTCCACTGTATTCCACTAGGTATCCCAGTCTCAGTGCTCAGAGGAGCTGAAGGTTTATTATCTCCTTCCTTCTCCTCAGATGAGCAACATCCTGGGCACAGACAAGAAGTCAGGCAGATGATACCAGATCTCAGAGGATGCGGTGTTGGCTACAGCTACTTGTCAGAGAATCTCAGGAGGTGCTGTGAGACTCAGCACTGCCTGGAGTATTGTCATTACATGTACAGCTCTTTCTAGCATGTACCAGATCATGGCAATCTTCCCCACAGCCATAGGCAAATCTGCTGCTTCAGCAGACATTTGACTCAGAGTTAAGTGCCTGAATCAAAATTCCCTCCTCATTCCTGTTATGCCAATGGTTTGCTACTTCTCTCCAATAGCAAATTATAAAACAACCTGAGCTACCTATAACATATGACAAGCAAGTAACAAGGTGGAACTTGAATGAAATGCTATTTCTGTTCTTCTTTGCTACCTGCTGTCAGGAGGCAGCTAACAGGTAAGCATCTTTTAATTTAATTTCACTCTGTCTGAGAGAAGGTGAACTAATCTGCATATAAATGCAATAATGTAAGTCCTTGATCCCTCCCTCACAGACAAAGAATCTAACCTAAAATATGGCTCCTAGTATCCAGGGAGAATAAAATTATGCTGCCCAGTGTTGGAGAGAAATATGTATCTGGGGTAAAGAACAGAGCACACTGAAGCACTCCAGTACATAACTACTGCCCTGTAAACCTATATCCACATCCTTAGTATCTGTGAATTCAACAGCATCACACTGTGTTACAGATTGCCAAAGAAATCCAGTTTATTGGAGGTTGAAAATGATTGCCCCAAGTATTAGAGTTTACTGGTAATTTTTCCAAGTGAACATGAAAGCAAACAAGTACCTTCATAGCTGGTTCTTTTATTTATATGCATATTGGTGGAGCTTTTGAATCATCAGCAAAACACAAAAATAATTGTGTTTTATTTCATTTAATTACCTCACTTTTTTTTGTTTGTTTTGTTTTGTNTTTTTTTTTTTGTTCGTTTGTTTGTTTTGTTGGTTGTTTTAGATAAAATAGCCATTGGCATTTTCTAAATGCAAAGTTCTTTAGGGAGAAAAGAAAATAGTAAAGCAGTGGTTCCTGCAGGAGTCTGACTGAAAACAATATTTATTAATTATATATAAATTTAACAGAAGATTTTGGTGCCTTGATTTAGCAATCTGTACAACTCACACTGAAAAATCAAATGTAAGAAATGCTTAATTTGGCAGAAGGTGAAAGGGCTTTGCTGGATAGGTTATATTTGCTCAGTTAAATATTCATATCACCCAGATTGGGGTCTTAAAACATAAATGACATGTTTTAACTAACTTACTGCTGACTCAGTGTTGGCATTCATGTTTGAAAAGAGTAGCTTTTCTCTAGCTGTGGCTATGTGCCTCTGAAAATAAAACAAAACACCCAATCCCCTCCATTTAAGAAGAGTTCCCCCTTCCTCCTTCTTTCAATTATCCAATTTGGTGTAAAGACTCATGGTCTTGATCAGTCCTATATTGCAATCTGTGTCTGTTCCTGACTCATCCCAAACTAACCCTCTTCTTGCTTTTGACCACTCTTCTACAGTTGTGACTCACTCTGGAGGGTATAAATTCTGTAGAAGTCATGGCTGGATACCTGCTCAGTGCTGCCAGCTACCCAATCTCATGGCTTCCTGGGATTTCAGTTCAAACTGCCTCACAGCTGCAGACATGTGCTTAGGTGAAATGCTCTACTAAAGCAGAGGGACTGCAGTGGAATAGACCTGACTGCTTCTGAAGCCTTTGTGAATAAGTGCCTGTCTCTGGTAGCTGCAAAGATGAACACCAAACACATTTCACAAGAAGCACAACCTTGCTTAATCATCACTTTCAGCTGCAGCCTGATGCTTAATCCTTGTCTCAGTTCTCTCCTTGAAGGCCATTCAACAGAAGTGGAAGCAGAGCCCAGGAACCACAAACAAACTATTCTAGCTGTATAGTGCCCCCATATTTTCAGTTAACCCACTGGCACAATATTAGTGCAGGCTTTGCTGCTTGGCCTTGCTAATGTTTAAAATGCTACCAGCTGAACAACTTTACAGGCTAAGACCAGTAGTACTGTACCCAGGCAGCTTTACTATCATGGTGTTCCCGAAGGAGTGACTTCAGAAAACTGAAGAATTTTCCATCTAGGTCAACAGTCACTGGAAATGATAAAACTGGGATGCTTTGGCTTCAGCTTCAAACAGAATATTAGTAAGAACTAACACTGAACAATGTCAATTGCAACCAAAACCTCTTTGGAAGGAGGAACCACAGTCGGTATTTGTTCATGCTAAATTGACCATTGACACATGCACAAAACCCCATCTAATTTTCTGAAGGAAGAAGGGTAGCTAAGCCCTTCATCCTTTAAGTAGATCTGCAACTTATTGCTGTTCATGCTCTGAAAAAGAAAAAAAGCTCTTTTCAGGTTTTTTTTTTTGGCCATTGCTGTGAGTTAACCTATCAGGCTGCTAAAAACCACACAGCTGCTTGCTTGCTCCCCACAAACTGGGTGGGGGAGAGAATCAGAAAAAAGTAAAAATTGTGGGCTGAGATAAATAAAGACAGTTTAAGAGGACAGAAAGGAAAATAATAATAATATTAATAATATTATTATTATTAATAATAATAATATAGGGAATGCACAATGCAATTATTTACTACCCAGTGACCGATACCCAGAGCAGTGGTTGCCATCTCCTGAACAACTTCCTCCATTTTTTTCCTGAGCATGACACTATATGGTCTGTAATATCCCTGTGGTTAGTTGAGGTCAGCTGCCCTGATTCTGTCACCTTCCAGCTCCTTGTGGATCCCCAGCCTCCTCAGCATCTGGGGTAGGAGAAGCTGAAAAGTCCTTGACTTACTGTAAACACTGTTCTGTGACAACTAAAATATCAGCGGGTTATCAACATTAGTCTCATCCAAAATCCAAAACACAACATTGTACCAGTGACTGAGAATAAAATAAACTATCCCAGCTGAAACCAGGACAGCCATTTTAGCTTCTTAATAAGCTCAACTAATACCTGGATTTTCATTCCCAGTCAGCAAAAAACATGTCTTAGCCTTATAGAGAGACAGTGCAAGTTAATCTATTCTTATCCTAAAACTAAACACAACTTATTGACTGAGCCAGCCACATCTTTTATTCTAGCCTGTACTGATCCAGCAATAAACTTTACTATATCACTTACCTTTTACTATATCACTTATTCCCTGAGTGGAACTTAGCCTTAACTGTATTTGAGTGAAACTTTCCACAGACCTAATCATGCTGCTGTTGTGAGCCCACATCCTCATTCTGTGGGGTTTATCTGATGCAGTTTAAAGCTGTATCCTAAATATGTGCCTTGAGCCTCAGTCCCTCTTCTGAACCTTGAAGGTAGCTCAGAGACTCTTGTCACTACTCATCATCTACTGTCAGAGTCCTGTGGGCACAAATAATCTTTAATGACTCTGACCTGTCTTCCCTGGGCCTCTGGCCCAGGAGCAACATTTCAGCTCAGTGGGGCTGTCAGACCCTACCCCATGAATGGCATCACAGAAGTTCCAGACTCCAGTTCAGCCACAGCCATGCCCATGTCTGTCCACCGACCTTGCTGATGGATACACCAACCCACAAAGGACTTTCCAGCGTGACTTTGATCCTGACCAGCAACTGTGGGGCTGTGTATTATGCTGATTACCCTCACTGGCCTGAACTTGTATCAGATGAGGTTTAGGCTGGATGTTAGAAAGAGGTTCTCTACCCAGAGCATGGTTGGGTACTGGGACAGGGTCCCCCGGGAAGTGGTCACACCACTGAGCCTGAAAGCATTCAAGAAGTGTTTGAATGATACTCTCAGGCACATGGTGTGACTCTTGAGAATGGTCCTGTGCAGGGGTTGGGAGTTGGACATGATGATCTTTGTGGATCCCTTCCAACTTGGCGTATCCTGTGATTCTGTGATCAGACAAGATTGGAACCCTGACCAGCAGACTGACTTCCCAGCTTAACCTTGGCCCTGCCTCACTGCCATTTTCTTGTCTGAAATGAATTTGGCTATCAACCCTGCTTGACCCACTGGGGTGGTATGGTGGGCTCTGTCTGGCAAGGCCCATTCTCCAGTTGCCCCAACTCCCTTGGCTCCTGGCTCTGCATCCCTTGGACCAATTCTCATCCTAACTCTTCTGATCTAATCAAATCTACCAGCATTTTAAATTCAGTTCATGCTCAATTAATTCCCTCACCTTTGCCCCAGACATTATAGTGTCTCAACTAACAATATTCATCTCTAAAAGTCATCTTCAGTAATATACATTTGCTGTCCCTGTGAGTCTCACTGTCATTCAGCAACACAGCCGTCTTTTCAGTGCTTACTCTCTGAGAACTTCACACTAACTCAAGTTCTACTACTAAGTATAATATGGCCTCAAACAAGCAGAAGTTCTTTGTGCATAGAAGCAGCAGCATTCATCCAACCCTGAATTCCTTTCAGAATCCTGTAATAAACAACCTCCAGTTACTTTAGTCTCAAACTCCAGTCCTAGATCTCATTTTGCCCCAAATTTAAACAATGTTCCATAATCTCATCTCCACTCCCCACCCATCAGATACTGGATTCACACATCTATTGCCTGTTTTCAACTCAGCTTCCTGTTCTTTTCAAACAGCTACAGAGACTTGTGAATACTTGGCTGTACTTGAGACATTTGGCCAAACTTCTGATAAAGGGAAGTAATTCCTTGCCCAGCTGATTGGATTCCTTTGAATGATTAACTGTGACCCATTTTATTTTTTTAATAATTTTTTTCTGAAATGTATTTGATTTCTAAAAAATAAAATTAGTGATGTTGCATATAATAAGGGAAGCAACAAAACCACCCAAGAAATATCAATTCTCTGCCAAAAACTTGTATTGATGCCTGCTAAAGCTTTGCTCTCCCAGCCTTGGTTCCTGTCTTGCTTTCCCAGCAGCCAGAGGTGGCATAAGCACCTTAAAATTTTTAAAGTACTTGCATGTGAATTAAAAGGTGAAATTCTAAGCACAGATTTTGAAATGTAAAAGGTTAACATTCAAGGGAAAGTAGATGAAATCATGGGTGTGTTCAGATCCAAACCACAAGAGCATCAGATGCTTTACCAGTTGCTGGAACATTGACCTTAACAAAGCTATGACAGCTCACACAAGCTGAGCTCTGCACCACAAAGCAGGGAGAGACATATTGGCTTTGAACTGTGTGTTTCCCATTCCTTCATAATGCAGGCTACAGTTATGTTGGATGTACATAAGTTGCTCAGAATGAAGAATCAGAATGAAAAGAAAATATTGCATTGGAGGAAAGAAAGGGTAATCCACATTACATGCATATCTTTGCTGTCATATAGTAAAATAAAATGAATCGATAGTACCGATGAAATATTTTTTATTTTTTGCCTGCTCTCCCAATCATGGGCCATCTAAAAAACATTTTCCAACATCTCATAGTGATGATTTACTTTAAAACTTTCAGCATAAATTGGAAAATTCAACATATTTTGATAATAACAGATACATATGAATTGAACACGGAGCTGTATTTCACTCTTGGGACTTTGTGGCTATTCAGTAGCTACTTGAATTATATGTTCATGGTTAATAACATCAACCGAGCCACTCCAGTTAATTACAGCATTGTAGTTACTCCATAGTTCTTTATTATACTTTAAGTTGCAGTAAGAGAAGGGCAAACATATAATCCCTCCAAAGACATTGTACTGCCCTTGTTTTAAAGACTGAAAAAGCTTCATAGCTGCAGACAAAATGTAAACCCCACTATGGAACAAGAGATACTCTTTAATGTCTCTTGCAGAGAGCAGCTTAATTGACTGTAATTCCATCTTGGCCAGATAGCAAACATTGTCTTGCTTCTTATCATGGGCTAATAAAATGGAGTGTTGCCTCTTGCCTAGAGAAAAGAAGGAGGAAATGGGAGGTGTGATGAGTATGTAGAAAGGACTCTCAGGAAGCTTCAAGCTGTTTCTGGTTTAATTTAGCTTTTTCTCCTGATTTCATCCCATTATCTACAATTTTGTCTCTTTTCATTTTACTTTGAGGGATAAGAGACATAAATGAAGCCAAATACCCTAGAATGCTTTTTTATAAAATAATTCAGACAAAGTAAAACAAAGCAATTTCACCAAGAAAATCCTAAGGAGTTTTAAAACTGATCACTTTGTCAGCATGGCTGTAAATTATTGACTTAGATTTCTCATTAAAAATGAAAGTGAAAATTTTTAAAAGTAGGCTTCATTTCCGAGGAAAGCAACCCTGTGACTAAAAATGGAATTGACAACCCCCAAAAGAATGTTCTTAAGATACTTTTCCACTCCTAAGGCTCAATACCCCCAGAAGACAATCGACCAGTAGGGATTTTCCTATTGTATTCCTTGCCCACCTCTAGATCCTCGCCATAGGTTCCAAACTCAGGGGATGTAGAATGGCAGAACTACCTATCTGTGGAACAGGGATAAGGTGGGGAGGTGTGTGTGTGTGTGTATGTCTGTAGATACCTAGGAGGTACTAGTTAAACACATATCAGTTTTTTTTTTTTTTTTAAACAATATTATGAAGTCTGTGCTTTTCGCCATCATGAACAAAACTTCCTCTGGATACAGTGTCTCAGTGATGAGGAGCCTGTTCTCATCTGCCTTGCCACAGTGGCAAAAGCTACAGTGTTGCTCTTAGCTGTTCCTTCACATTCCAAGGTCTGTGCTTGCTGTTTTGGTTATTTCACAGCAAAGTCTGGGAAAAGAATGGCATCTTTCCATATAGTGGCACTAGCATTTTTGCAGCTTGAACATATACTTGACTAGGATATGGAGTCATTCCTCAGTATGCTGTATAAATATTTCAGAGGCTTTGATTGATCATAGGAGAAGTTCTACCTGACATATTAATAAAGACAAATCTTACTTTCAGCACCTTACCAACCTACAGGAGGTATATTTCTGATCCTTTTATGAGAAATAAACCAGCGGTTTTATTACAAGTAAAATAATTTAAATAATTGAGCAAGGGTTACAAATATAAGAATTTATGTTTTTTGGGTTTTTGTCTTATCTATAGGCATCTCGTGGAGTTGTAAGGTCCTGTCTGGAACAGGTGCCAGGGACCATGCGGCCGGAAACAGGGCATTGTAAAATGTATATGGATAAGGAAACCCCTATGACTGCTTGGTTGGTCATGGGGGCTGCCACCTTGACCGGGGTCCCACCTCCCAGCACAGCACAGCCAACCAGGGGGAACACCCTTTCTGTGATGCAGGTGGGGTGGGACTTTAGGAGCCTCTAAAAGCACCGGTTTTGAATTGGGAGGGGTGCTTTTAAGACCCTAGGGACCTGGGCACCCAGCATGTACTGTTTCTTCCTGTTTGTCTTACCTTTTTGTTTTATAATTTGCCATTTATAAAATTAAATAAAAGAGATTTTGCTCACACTTTGGAAAGAAAGGTCTCTATGAAAATGTAAGTGATTCACAAACGTTAAAATGTCTCCTTCATCTAAGTAGTATTTTAGGGTGTAGCTATATTTAAAATTGCAAATTAGTGTTATAGATTAATTCCAATTTATTAAAATGTGTACATTAATAAAACTGATGATGAAAAAAGTTTGGATCATAAAATCTAGCATGTGTTCAAGCTGGCATCTTAATTCTAGCTCTAGTACCAGCTGTGGAATCTAACCCTTTGAAGTACTTACAGCTGAGTTTGAGGCTCCTCCCTGCAGACAAAGAAACCCACTGTCTTAAAACTTTGGCTTTAAATTTGCTGTAGCTTAGCTGGAACTTGACTTAAGCAGTTGTTTCTCAATGCAGAGAGACATCCTGAATCTGCTTTAGAGGAAGGTGATATCAGTTGTCAGTCTCAGGTGCTGTTAAAACCAACTCCCATGGCAAAGGTAAGCCACCAGCTTTAAAACATAGGTTAAAATTCAGTTTATGCCTATCTTACACTTAGGCACAAAGACCTTGGCTTAAATTTGAGCTTCTTTCCCATTCAGAATGTCATTTAATCAATTGCAATATTTCTAATGTATTATAACTTTCTTATGCCTGCAGCTCTGTAAGATTTTTTTCCAGAACAAGCAGAAAATAAGCTTTCTGGGTTCAAGCTCCTTGGTTTAGTACAGCAGGGCTTTCTATGCTGTGCTGCCCCTACCTGTGAGCACTTCAAAGGAGCAGTCACAGCAGGAGCCATAGCTGAAACCAAAAGCAGTGGTTTGATCTAGCATGGGAAATTTAGCCAGTCTTCAGCCTCAAGGGCAACTTGTTCATTTAAAAAATGTATTTAAAAGTGATATATTGCATGGCTGTTATTAGACCTTGAAGAGAGTAAGTGTAGTTACATGTTCTTTCACTCTGGTCAGCTTTGTGAAAAAATGAAATAAAAAAAACCCAACCAAACCAGAAAGGAGGCTGAGTGCACTGTTCCAAAAGCTCTGTGCTAACCTCATTTCTGTACTGCAACCTGAGAGTAAGAGGATGTGGAAGGGTGAACCACAAAGGTTGATTTTGCTCTTTGATGTTATTTTGTGAAGTACAAAGACAGTATCATTTGAGATGTTATTTTTATTCATGGTCTTAGTTAAAAATATCAGAAATACTAGGTACTAGGTTACTCCTTTACTCTTCCTGCCAGAGAATTGATTGTGGCAAGGTTTTGAGAGATTTTTGGGAATATCTTTTGTTTGAGGATGAAAGAGAATGTTGACCTTAATATAGTTAAGCCCAGTATTTAAAGTTATTTCCAGTTGATTCCCATGTTAGAGGAAATAAATGGCTCTGATATAATAAATGCCAAGTGACTATATACATACGGGATTTTTCCACAAAAGTTATACTAATCAGGCCCAGATGTATGTGTTTTGCTGCTAGCAGATTTAGGAACTACTGTAGTTCATTCAGTGATGAATGAATTTCTGTATTTAACGAATGTTGCCTGTCATCGTTTCAATTAATACATTACCATATTTTTGGATTTTATTAAGCACCTTTGAAGTTAGACACCCACATTGAGTCCTGCCACTGATCAGTCAATGAACTGTAGGATATGAGTTGGAAGGGACCCACAGGGATCACAGTCTCAAATAGATGGGTAAGCTCTGATGGAGAGCTGGCTAGCTACATATTTGACACCTATAAAAGCTGTAGCAAAATATATAGAAAACTGTCAGGACTTCTTAATTTCCTAATTCAGGTCTGCCTCTTCTTGGTTATAGGCCCTGTGCCCCATAGAAGTCCAACATCCTAAAACATTTGTGATACCTCATAAAATGGATATTTATCACAGAATCAACTAGATTGGAAAAGACCTCTGGGATCATCAAGTCCAACTTTTGACTTAAGACCAGCTGACCTATTAGACCATGGTGCTAAGTGCCACCTCCAATCACTTCTTAAACACCTCCAGTGACAGTGAATGTACCACCTCCCTGGGCAGGCCATTGCAATGTCTGGTCACCCTCTCTGTAAAGAATTTTTTTCTAATGTCTAACCTAAATCTCCTCTGGCACATCTTACGACTGTATCCTCTTGTCCTACTGCTGGTTGTCTGGGAGGAGAGACTGACCCCCCACCTGCTACAACTTCCTTTTGGGTAGTTGCATAGAGTGAATGAAGTTTTCTTATTTAGCTAAACCTGAGCATTAATAGTTGAAGAAATCTCCCTTCACCCATCTGAACAAGAAAACATTCTGCAAGTGCAGCATAGGTATGGACAGAATGAACTAATACTGGCTATTTTACACAAAACTTTTCTTTTGCTGTAGAGAGCCGATCAGTGTTACCAGCCAGTACACACATTTGTACTAGATTATTACGGCAGGACTCCTACATGCCTACAAATTCAAGACCCCATTGCATGCATGAAACCCACCTGCATATCTTTAGTTTAGTTACTAGAGGGACTTCATCCAAGGAGAGCCTTGCCTGGTCATGGAGGTATGTCCTCCATGGTTTGTTTCATTGACCAGTTACCTGCTGTTTATATGTTACTCAGTAGTGAGCTAACTAATTTAAGCTGAATTTGCTGTTTCTTTACAAAGTCTGGTAGCTAGAGGGTTTTTCTGCAGTAGCATTTTTGTTGGGTTCTGGGGTGTCTAAAAATAACCACAACAGAAAATGAAATGATGGCTGAGCTTTTATATGGAAAAAAACTTCTTCACATAATTCCTGTTGGGGTGGTAGGCAGAAGCTGCAGATCCCCAGCTCTTTGTGGAAATTCTGTGAGGTGATCCTGACTAATGGACCTGAGTTGGAACAAAGAAGTGCAATAGCTTAAAAACCCCACCAACC
>VXAU01001359.1:457666-526139 GCA_013399695.1 Formicarius rufipectus
TCCCCCTCCCCCCTGCTCCCATTCCCCAAATTACAACCTCTTGCTGCTGCTGAAAATAACATCTGAAGTATGGCTTCTCTTGTAGCCCCTGTGACATGTAAACCTCAGGGTTTTGCAAGTCTGTAAAAAAGAAATTACATGGCCTCCCTCATGTTCTCTGTGAATTTGAGTCCTTCCCTGAAGCCAACAGATGAAATAAAGTGAAATGTAGTTGTGCCTCTGGAAGAAAACTACAAATTAGCAAAGTTCAGCACTTGTAGCAAAATTAGATGCTCAACTATTACTGTCCTCTGAGCTTCACAGTCTGTACACCAGTTACAGGGTGCATTGCTCCATTCAGTCCCACTCTGGGAATGTCAGATACATTAAAGTACAAGATGGGGTAACATCCCTTCTAATATGTTGTTAGAATGGGAAAAGAATAGGAAAAAAAGAGCTGTTTTATACTGGAATTTGCATATGGGAGTGGGGTTTGTCCTCATAGACAACCTGAATCTGAGTTAGGTAAGCGGTCAGTAAAGAGGATTGAAAACTGGATGAATATCCAGGCTTGGAGGGTGGTGACCAGTGACACAAAGTCCAACTGGGAGCCAGTCCCTAGTGGGGATCCCCACAGGGGTTGATTCTGGGGCCAATTTTGTTTCATATCTTCATTAGTGATCCACACCTTGTGGCAGAGTGCAGCCTCAGGAAGTTTTCAGAAGGCAGAAAACAAGGAGGAGTTGTTGATGCAACAGTTAGTTGTGTTGCCATTCAGAGGGACCTCAACGGAGTAGAAAAATGGGCAGAGAGGAAACTTGCAAAACTCAGGGAAATGCAGAGTCCTGAACCTGGGAACAAACAACTCTACTCATCATTCTGTGCTGGGGCTGGAAAGCAGCTTGACAGAGAAGGACCTGAGCATGAGCCAGCAATGTGCCCTTCCAACAAAGAAGGCCAGATGCATCCTCAGTGTTGCCAGCAAGGTTGAGGATGGTGACTCAGCACTGTTGAGGCCACATCTTGAGCAGGGAAGTTAGGGGGTAACCAGTAAAAGAGAGAGGTGGACTTGCTGGAGTGAGTCCATGAAGATGATTAAAGGACTGGAGTATCTTTTGCCCAAAGAGAGCCTGAGAGAGCTGGAACTAATGACTTTGGAAAAGAGATGACTTGAGGGACCTTTATCAGTGTTCATAAATGCCTGACAGGAAGGAGTAAAGAGAAAACCAGGCTTTCTCAGTAGTGTGCAGTAACAGAACAAGAGGTAATGGGCACACACCAAAATATAGAAAATTCTGTTTAAATACAAGAAAAAGCTTCCTACTCTGAGGGTGGTCAAACACTGGCACAGTTTCCCCAGATCCTCTATCCTTGAAGATATTCAGAACTTAACTGAACACAGCCCATAACAGTTTGTTCTAACTGACACTGATTGAGCAGATGGGCTGGACTAGATGATTTTGAGAGGTGCTTTCCAACTTCACATATTTTGTGATATGTTTGTTTATATATTACAGCAAATGAAAGCTTTCCAGCTGTCAAAAATACATTTTCATGTCATCAGTCAGAGGATCTGCTATAGGAATTGTCTTTAGAGGAAGGCCCTGTGTGGTGGAAACACTTAAGGAAACCCAGAAAAACCCACGGAGAAGAAGAAATGTGAAAAGTGAGTCAAAGGGTAGAGCAGAGGAAATATAAAGCAGAAAGATTTAAAGTCTGAGGCACAAAGATTTAAAACAAAAGACTAATTTGGGGAGTTGTTACCCTTTGTCAATTTTAGTAATTACTCTCAATTACCTAAGACATGTTTTGAAACAAAACACACATTCCTGGCAGCATATGAATTGCTCTGTTCCTTATAACTGAATTGGTTTCCAGCAAAAGGAATACTTTTCAGTACTGAATATTTCCTTTCTGTGTGTTCTGATGAATCCTGATGCAAGGCATACACTTCCAGGCAATAGTTATGAGTCAGTGTGTTGTTAGATGCTCACTACAGAGAAGAGTAGGGTAGGGGTGGCTAAAAGCAGTAAGTGGATGGTGATTTTGTGATGCTACCCAGAAGCAAAATGAAGGCAAAGGTCTTGCATCAATGGTACAATGTTGCAACACCGGTGTTAAGTGAGGTGCCCTGACCAGAAGTTCAGATACTTATTATGGGTAAGAGGCAAGACATGTCAAAACAAAAGAAAGATGGTTCACCTTATTAGAGAATTAGATTTCCTTTGGGGAAAACATCTCAACAGCGAACACAGAAGTCTCTTTTGGTCTTTGTCTCTCACTTCTGTCTAAATAATTTTTCCAAGAGGCAGCCATAAATTTGGAGAAGTATGTAAGAGGGAAAAAAACCCAAAACAACACAAAAACACAAAGAAAGTGAAAAGTTATTGAATCCATCTCCCAGATGAGTAGTTCACTTTGGATGTTCACACAAGGGAAGTATTTTTAGGGATCGTCTGTGACATGGTAATAATTTTCAGGTCCATTTATTACCCATGGGAAAAAAATCCATTGGCTTCATGGTATTTAAAATATATCCCATCTGCTAGTACATGACTCTGGAACTACTTTGAAGAACTTTATGTTCAAAGGTCACAGTTGAAAAGGAACACAGGAGGCAGTGTTTTGTAGTGAAGGACATCTGAGTGGGATTTGGAAAGCTTACATTCCTTGCTGGGTCATGCTACTGGATCCCTGTATGACCTTGGCAAAATGATGCAGGCCATGCATTCAATGTATCTTAGCTGCCTTCCAAATCAAGCCTCAACTTTGCTGCCCACTGTTACTACTAGAGGTTCCTACAAGCCTCCTCTAAGGTGCTGCAGCTGTTCTTCCCAGGTATTGAAGGATTGTTCTTTGCATGTGTGTAATTTTTTTTGGTGATTTTACTGCCTCCCTGCATCTCTGACCACTGGCTGTGACATTGTATGACTAGCATGAGGCTGGTTGCTCTTAAGTTTTCTTTAAAATTCCTGAAATGCTCTGTTAGAAAGACAGATGAAGTTTATAGACTGAATATTAAAGGTAAGTCTCATGAAATTTAGGTCACCCTTCAGAAATCGTCCTGGGGGGATGATTTGAAAACTAGGAGATAAATCAGGAGATGGCTGTTTCAGAAAGGATGAAAGCAGAAGGCACTAACAGATTAGAAGATGTGGAGAGACTGTGAGATTGCCCCGTAACCTTTAGCACGAGTAAAGCATAAAATTAACATCAGTATTCAAATGCAATAACAGCTAAGTATTGAGTGTTAAAGAGACCTTGGCAAACATTCAGAGAGAGTACTTACTCCTTGTTCATGATCCCTGACTCAGGCAAATGCAAGTCTTCAAAAGAACCTGTGATGAAAAAATAAATATATTTTTTATTTAGAATCTTAAAAATATAAATATGTGAATTTGCAGTGCTTTTTTAAACCTTTTTTTTTTTTTCCTTTCTTAAAACTTCTTGTTAACTAAGAAAGAACTTAATTTGAATGAGCCTCTATTCTAAGGCAAAAAATGCTTCAGTTTTGGCAGGTGTTAATCAGTTTGATGATATGATGATGACTGTGACCAGCATCAGAAAGTGTATAGTGTGGTCATGTTTTTAAAGGTGGCCTTAATGATATCTTCATTGGTACATGAACAATTTTTCATTTATGCACACATTATTCTACCATTATCATCTGTACAGTCAGTAATGGAATTTGTACATAGAGATCTGTATTTATATGAGAATCTGTGAAGTGAAATTTAAGTTTTACAAAACAGGTATTAATTTTGAAAAGCCTCTCTGAAACCCAACTCTAAACATTTTGGATCTGTGAAACTCCTTGGTCACAAAAGAGGGAACTAAAATATGTGTGTGCATATACACATGCACACACGGTTTTTAAAAGCTTGGTTTTTCCATTTTTTTTTGAGAAATATAGAATTATAAAAGTACTTTCAGGATTTTCAGCTATTGTATTGCCAAGACTCTTAAGCTGATGACTCAATCAATTTTCCAATTGTCTGCTTATCTCTGCCTGATATTTCATAATAGCAGCCTCATTGTTGTGTAATTTAGACATAAAAATGAAATTTATAACTTTTCCATTTACTCTGTCTCTATCACTGTCCACTACCATTACTTTCTCTCAGCTTAATAGCTGTAGTGTGAGTAAAAAATAGTCTTATTGTCTGCTTTCCTTATGTGCAGCTACTTGTCAAATGGCAGGGACTTGCAACCTTATGTATATCAGCTGTTTCTATGCTTTATACTGGCCTCTCCTTGTCTTACAATTTCTTTTTAAAATGTCTGTAAATTTATGGACAAAAATTTTTAAGCTTTCTATTTACTCATGAATGTGCACATTTAACTTAGTTTAAAATGCTTTAACCCAATTTTAGCTATTGCTGAATGGTATTTGTAGTAAATCAAAATGTTTTATTTTTCTACAGTTAATTTTCTCCTTCTGTTTTTCCGTATTGATTATATTCAGTGTTTGTGGGATTCTTGGTAGATTTCTAGGGCAGGTTGTTCTTTCTCTGAAATCACAATAACAGGGTGTATTTATAGAGTTTGTGGTAGTGGAAATGGCCAACAATGGCTTACAATTTCCAGTAAAGAGTATTGATAGAAACAGATGGGCATCTGAGAAAGAATTCCTTAATAACTTTTTAGAAATAAGAATTATTACAATTAAGAATTAGAATTTTGGAAGATGTGCAAGAAACATCACTTTTCTCGAAACAGTTCGTTTTTAAAAAGTTCACCAAGGAGCATTTTTCTTTTCTTGTCACATACTTAGAGAAGAAAAACTACTTTTCCTGCCTTAAATAATGGACATTATGTTTCAGACCTCTGAAAAGTGCTTAATATTCTGAAGAAAGTGACCTGAAAATCAAATGTGAGATGTAGGATCAAAAGACCCTTTATGAAGCACTTTGGCCCCCATTTTCTTTGGGTCTTGGCACTTGTTAAGCTCATTTCAAAATATTCAAAGATGGCATGAACCAAATTGTAGTAATTCACAGTATTGTAAATGAGTGAGTTATGAACCTAATAACTGCATAATTATGCAATAATATATTTTTGAATAGTTATAGACATTTTGGTGTAGATTGGTGCTTACAAGGTCTAAATTAGGGGGAGTTCAAAAGAGAACACTCATATGAAAAAAATCAAACCTTATAATTTTTCTAAGGCTTTCTTACATAAGAGAGTATGAAAAAACTGAGGTTGTCACTAGTGGGGTTGTAAGATGAAGTAGGGAGAAAACTTCACATATATTAGGGGATTCAAGTGAGAAAGATGAGAGGAGTAGAACTTAGCTGAAGGATCACCTAAACCCTATTCAGCTGAATCACAGAAATACCTCCTTATTTCTTGCAATTTAACCTAACTGGAAATTGCTGAGAGTACAGAAGTAACACTATACAAAGTTTCCTTACACAGGTGTTTTGACTAGCCACTTTTCTGGCAGTTTACAGCTATTGAATCTGGGTGGCTGCCTTTACTGTGGGCGTGGGGGGCCTTTGGAAATAAATGTTTTGGAATAAATACAGCTAGTAAAATTACCAGCCATGCCTGTTTTTAATTAAGAAAAATTTCACAATCATTCAGACTAGTAAACTTGGCCCAAATTGTAAATGTAGATGTTCCATGGATGAAAGGAGAAGTAAGTGACAACAAACCATAGCTGTGGTGTCTATTTTTCAACAACACCACAAAATCTTTTGCGCACAAGAAGAATGTGGGGGCCTCGTGGTGTGCTTTACACTGCCTTTCTGCCTCTGCCCATCAAACACGGGAATGCAGAGACATGCCATGTGCTGCGCAGGAGTCAAGGCAATGGTCTGTTTCTTTTGGCTAAAACCCTGTGGTGCAGAGAGCACTTGCCAAGCAAACTGATTCGGGACAGATGCCAGTTGTGCCCCAGCCCTAAGAGGACCATCTTATTTCAACAAAAAAATAATTATCTAGTCTCCCATAAGCTGGGCTCAGATGGGGTGCTTCTATTCAACTTAAAAAGAAGCAAGGAAAATAAAAGGCCCCAAGCCACCAAGGGTTTGTAAAAAGCATAACTAAGAGTAATGAGAAAACGAGAATTAGCTTTTATGTGCTGTCTTAAAAAAGGACTAGTCAACACATGAAACACGGTTAAAAAGCCAGCCAAGTACTATTTGCCAAGAACAATGAAAAATGTTTCAAAAACTTTCAATTATTGTTACTTAAATGAAATTTCAAAATGAAAGGCAGGGGGAAAATGTGAAAGCATGTAGCCTTGATTTTGTTTTAGCTCTGTTGCACAAAAGGCGGCAGATTTCCCGGGGCTTTGACTTTCAAAAGAAGAATGTGCAATGCAAACAAATTTCAGTCCCCTGTAGGAAATTACTTTAGTTGTTTGTCCAAACATCAAACTGGAGCAAATCACAGAACCTGCATTATCCTTGGGGTGACCCAGTATATTGAAATAGTGAGCATTTAAAAATGTTTCATTTTATAATTGAGAAGGTCTCTATTCATGTGGATAATTAGTGTTAGCTTGTTCTACTACTGACTTGCTAAACAGTACGTCCCAGTCAGGCTTTAAATTATTTTTTTGTCATTGTTACTTGAATCTGAAGAAAATATAAAGATTTTTCAGGACATTTAAATTTGTTCTTAATTAAGCCCCCCAACTCAACAGAAAAATAACCAGAAAAAAAGCCCTACATGAAGTTGGTGCAGAAAAAAAATACTTCCCCCCCCAATAAGAAACATATAATTTGCTTCTGAAATAGGACATAAGCTTCTAAAATTACTTAGACACCCCTGAAAAACAGATTTGAAAATACAGCAGACAGCATAGCCAGATCCCTTGTCAAGTACCACTGAAGGAAGAACTGAAGAATGAGGTTTTCAGTTCTGGAAATAATTAATCTGACCTGTGTCTTATATCAACTCCTATAAATAGCTAAAAACGGCTGCCAGGAGCCAGATCTTCAGAGATTGCAGATACTGTGACACTACAGAGGCATTACGCGAGCTTTCCACTGGTTATCCTTGCTCATTTGGCCATCTGCATTCTCACAATATGGCATAATTGAAATGGGTGGAAGTTGCTGTAGGCAGTGATATATGCCTGGTGCAAAAAACCCATTGTGTGATTAGTTAAGGTGCAGGAATTGCTGGAAAGTATAATTTTTGTGCCTCCAGTGTCCTGGTCTATCTTCTTTTGAAGTAGTTTGTAGTACCAAGCCAATTGTATTTGGTAGAAGAGGGAGCAGTGGTAGAAACTCAAACAACAGTTTCACCAACAAGTGAAAAGGAGTTGTCAAATGGCAATGCCAAGATTTTTTTTTTTTTTTTCCTTTTTTTTTTTTTTGGAAGACTGTCTTCACAACAACAGCAAACAGTTACTTGTAGGAAGAAGTTACTTACAGGAAGAAGTTACTTATTTATCCGATTTAAATGAATACAACCTGGTTTCATGGATTTGTTTCTGGAAATAATTAGTATGTTGCTCAATTTATTTTCTTTTATTTGTTTTCATAGCACATTAATTTGATTCCTGCTCTTGCCAGAAATGCAAGCAAAACCTTCACAATAACAAAGCATATCTCTAATAGGAGCTGCCAAAGTTATCTGTAAAGACAGTTATTTGCGAAACTATTTGCATCAGTTTATTAAGTGTAACTTTATAATCCAGGTCTAATGCATAACTTTTACCCAGAAACAAAAATTGACAATGCATAAGAAAAAGGCAGTGGGATTAGGCAACAAAGGTCCACTTGTTTAGCAGGGGCTCTACTGATTTTTTTTTTTTTAAATGGGAGAAAGAAAGAAAACAATTGAAAAAGGTATCTACAAGCTTTTGTTCTATGCCAGAAGGTTGCCCAATGTGGCAGACTATTTCTAGGACTCTCATCTCATGAAATTCACATGTTTTGAGTCATAGTAGGTATCTGATGCAGTAAAAGCAGACAAACACAATCCCTTGAATAAAACTTTCTTCAGCAGAAAGCTTTTAAAAGCAGAAGAGCATAGAAAGAATCAAGGGCAACTCACAGATGCTTTCCTTTACGGTGTGCGGTTTCAGAGCTGCACAATGCCAAGGTGGTTTCCCCTGTAAAGCAATTTTTGCAGCCTTGCCAAATGCTTCACAAAGCTGTCTGAAGGTCAGCAATACTGATTAGGTTGAAACAGTGCAAATGGACAAACATTCTGTGAGGTTTCAGTGAGTTTCCTGTGCGTGTCCACCACAGCCTGGGCACCAATCAGTACTGTCAGACCCAAGAGGTGGATACTCAGTATTACTGCTCTATGAATCTGCCTCAAAGTGAAGTGAGACAGACAACATGCTCTCACTCTCATCTACCTTAACCTGTATTCAACTGTCTCTGTGGCAATAGCCATTTCAAATGTTAGCACAGAGAAAATGTCTTTTGATAGATTGCTGTCTAATTTTAATGGACAAAAATATACCTTCTGATTTTAAATTTTCTCATCTCCTGAAGCTTTTCCAGCAGCTTATTAATTATTTCAAGATATGTCTAACTATATTCATTACCTATTTCTCAGAAAAAAATATTAATAATTTGGGAAAATGTACTTATTCTTACACTATGGTTTCAAGGGATTTTAGCAGTTCTTTGTACCGATGTATAGGACTATTGTGTAGAATGTGAACAATGTTTTTCTTTGTATTTTAAAGCATTAGACCTGTATGTAAATAGAAATGATGTATGAGATTTCTAAAAAAAAATAAATATATATACTTTAGTNGTATATCCAGAAAACATCAGTCTGTAGTATATGGGAATAGTGTCCAGCATTAGACCATGGCAGCACGTGAGGGAGCCCAGAAACTAGCATGCATCAGGCAATATAGCCCAAATAAACCTTGTTAATAGAATTTCCAAAACAAATATTTATGTTGTAAGCGGACTCCCCCTGCAACAGCTTTGCTGCAGGCTTGTTGTGTTTCCCAGAAAAAAAGAATATTTTATCTGAAAATCTGCTTTTCATGCCAGAAATCAGTCAAAAACACAACAGGTATTTCCAATTCTGAATCAAACCAGCATATGGCCCACAAATCAATTGATACTTTGTCTGTGTTCAAAAAGCATGCTATATTTTTATTTGGGATTTTTAATGCTAACAGTTGAAGCCATAGCATTTACTGTACTGTGCACATGAATTATGATTAAAACATTGCATGGAGCCACAATTATGGCAGAGGAGCAAATTTTTAATTATTACCTGTAAAACTACAGAGTCACAGTTTAGCGTAAACTAGAGTCCACTTGAGTCCCACTGTTCTCTTGAATTGTTACTTCAGAGAATGAAGAACTCCATGACTTCCTTTGTAGAACACCCCCGCAAATTCAGTTTTCTTCTTTCTTTTATTGCTGTGCTATGGGCAGTCCTTGCTATCCTGCTAGGGGGAGTTACTACAGGAATTCTTAGGAATCCTTTTGATAGAGGAACAACAGTGGCACGATGGCACTAATACTGTCCATTACAGGATGAACCTTTGTGGTTTTATGTTGCAGAAGTGCCTCCACAGCTCATCCTCTCTTGCTTTCTGTTCAGGTCAGGGTATCTGACTGAAGCAATGATAACACGACTTTAGTTTTTGTTTTAGAAGTCTGTCCTTGCTCATGTTTTACAGAACAGAAAGTTCTGGAGCTGTGAGGCAGTTCCTGAGGGATGGTGGTTTTATGCTGTTCTTATGACTCTATGACTATGGTATTTTTTTGCCAAGATTTATTTACTTTAGTTGCTGATAAAAATAATTTCAGTTTACCCTCATCTACTTGCAACCTCTGTTACTGTTGGATCCCAGTAATAGTTCAGCTAAAGAAAAAGTTGAAAAAAAAAATAAAATCAGCCACTCTGATACATTTTAGTTTGATATTTCTGAAATTAAACATTTTTCAGACTATGATCAGAAAGCTCACAGAGATACCATTTATAAAAGCACTATTTGACTCCAAGGCAACAAACCTTCCTTAATGACTTTGTGGTTCATACGAAAGAGTTTGTGACAAATACATATCTTCTTTAAGGCTGAACAATAAGGTACTACTGTGGAGTGACAATTTCTTTGTTCAACTGTGATCCCAGCAACAGGTATTGACAAAAGCTTAAATCTATAAGCCCTGCTCTCTTATTTCAGTGAGGGGAAGTTGAAAAATTTTACTTCCCCTGAAAATTACTCAGTGTCTTGAAATGGTTGTCTTCCAAATTCCCTCAAAAAGTCCCGTTTCTTCAGAAAATGTTCTTTTAACATTATAATTGACATCAGTATTACTTTGCCTTTAGTAAATGGTACATTACTACTTTAATATCCATGCTGTTCACTGTGAGAAAATGTCTCATTTGCAGTGGAGAGACTCAATGGCTGTGTATTTCTGTCCTTGAAAGAGCAGCATCCCAGGACATATGTAAACACAGCATGGCTCCCCTCCTGTAAGCTTTCCATCTGCATGGCTGCCTTGGTACAGCATGCACCCTGCCTGTGGGACAGGCTTAATGCTCATGAACACACTGGACAGCCTTGGACCTGCAAATTCTCATGTGACATGGAGGAAGCTTCCCAACCCAGGCAAAGCCACTCTTGCCTGCTTACCCTGTTGAAGAGCTTAGTAGGGCCAGTAGAAGTGCCCTTTAATGAATAATATAGACATAGAGCATTTTTCTTTACGAGACAGAGAGAAGAATGGGTTGTACATTACCTTTTCTGTTTTGGCGTTCATTAACTTTTCTGTTTGTTCCCTTTGGTTCCTGGATGAAGAACTAAAGGCTTTACATTCAGACTGTTTTACTGCACATTCATTTCTGCATATTTTATTTTTCTTTTTTGGTAGTTATCCTGTTAGTCATGACAGCCCTCACATTTTTAGATACTGCAGGTAGTAGCAGGATGAAATGCCAGAATCACCAAACATAATAATTGTTGTGTGTCAGTGCTTATGAATTATGATGGGAAAGTGAACACAGAAAGACAGCTTTCACAAAATGATTTTGCATGATGGATAAACTCAGCTTTGAAATTTTTGGAATGAAAATATTTTGTTTTTACCATTTCAGAGAAAGGACTATAAAAAATGTTTGAGTATGGATGCTTAGCAAGAACCTTCTGTCTTACCTGGATTGATCAAAACTCTGTGCTGAGGAAAGGAATGAGTAAATGGCAGGGCAAGACCTATTATTTATACTTCCTTTGTTTGTGCCCTGCAGGTGACATCCTGTGGGACAGAGATTGAATTTGTGTTTCGGTCAATGAAAAAAATGCACAACATATGCCCATCTTGTTTGTTTGTTTTGGGTTTTTTTGTTTGTTTGTTTTACACAGTTTATGTTTTGATGATAGTTTTATGGACAAATCTTCATAATGGAATTTCTAGTGTACATGGGTGTGCAGTATATGCCTATTTTGCATCTCTTCCCCAAAGCAATAACAAGTTTCTTGTAGAATTACAGAATTGTATTTAAACCTTTCTAGATGGGTTATTTTTCAATCACTTATAGACTGTTCTCACCATTCTGTTGATTGTAATACTGCTTTGAAAAGCAAAGTATTTACCTCTATTTACAAGGTATTTTATGGACTTCTCAGTTTTCTCTCTTATACATTCATCAGTGTCACTTACAAGGCCAAATCCTCTTCTGTGTTATGCTAATAAAAAGAAGGCTGGTGTACTTGATGGGGAAGCTCTGTGTACAATGTGCCTCTGCAATTTTTTGAATGGGGACCATCTCCATATTAAAATGTCTCTGTGTTATCAAGGTCACAGACTCCGCAGTGATAGGTCAACTCTGCCAATATAAATGAGGTCAGAACAAACCTTTTTAAAATCTAAATATATTCTTCTTCAAAGCTAAGTTTAAAAGATCATAATACCAGGGAAGCCTTTGCTTATGTACAGGTCAGGTGAGGTTGCAGTACATCATCACTTGTCTCGGCAAAATGAATTTTGCCATTTTTAGGCCAAGACATCATATTTTGATCAAGCTTACCAATATTTTTGGTCTTCTTTGCATTGAAGGAACCTCCTTTTCTCCAAGATGATTAGAAATGTGATATTTGAATATAGAAAAAATGTTGGACTGTGAGGTCCAAAAATGTCCTGAAAAAAAGGTTTCAATTTGTGATTGGTAAAAAAATCAAATTTTTAGTGATATTATGCTGATTAACTCATTTGTGGTTTTGTTTGTTTGTTTTGTTTTGCTTCTTTTCAGAGACACAGGCTTTGAAATCTGTACATTATGCAGCCAGGAAGCCTGACTCGAATCAGATTAAAGTTTCAGCAGTGTTTAAGAAATGAAAACCTATCAGACCTGCTGAACAATGAAAATAGTATCTATTAATATTTAATTTTCATACAGCTTCCTATAGAATATACTAATTAAAAATTTCACATAAATCATTAGCAGCTTAGTTCCTTTCAACTTAGATATCTGTTTGTTTTCAAATATGGGTTTGAGTAAAAGTTGCTGAAATCAATTAATTTGCAGAAAGGTGTTCAGATTAGTCCACATAAACTGCAATGAGTACTTCTCTGATCAAGTTAGAGGTTGGGGAAAAGCAGTTCAATAATAAGTTTGAAGTATACTCAGTGATAGTTTTGTGAAATGTTTTGAAATTGTTTAATTAGGATACGAAGGAGCAAGTGAGCAACTGGAGCAGTTGCTTTCTTTTCTGGATCTTTTCACTCATCTGTATTTCAATGTCACAATCATACTCCCCAGACATTAAAGTAACATATCATATTATGTCTTTTTATTTTTTTCTAAATCAGTCAAGCTGGACTCCAAATTCCTATCTTTATATATATATTTATATATATATACACATACATATATATATTATTTTTTTGCTTCTTATGCAAGCTCTGAAATGGTTTCACACAGTGGTTTTTCAAGCAGTTAAAATTAGCTCACCTGGACGTTGTGTACCTCAGTAACAAGTACTGAAGACATAAAAACATGGTTTCAACAATATAACACTGATTTAACATTGTCCAGCATAGATGCCCAGCTCTGATCAGAGGATCACTGTGGTGGAGCTGGCTAAGGACTTTTAGCCACCCTGAGGAGCATGGGCTTCTAGTCTGACACACACTTGGAAAAACAGGTTAGGTAGGACTTGGTTCCTGTCCACAAGCCAGTGTCCACCCCCAGCATAACAGACCTTCAGCTGATGCTATGTTCAAAGCTCAGCAGGAAGCACAAGTCAGGAACCACAACACAAGATACTGTTGACAAGGTTATCACTTATCATTTCCTTTGTGAAACATGATGCTTGAGGAGCTGACCTGACCTGCCTAGATGGTAATTTAGTATCTCTCATTTGGTTTCACTCACATCCCCAGTTCAGCTGTTTTCTACCAGAAGTGGCACTTAGCTGACCTGTTCAGAAAGAATAGGTCAGTGGCTGAGGCAGTGAATTCTGGGCACTGCTTTTGTGATGCATGAGTACATAGTAATTTTAGTTTTTTAATTAACGTATCCCATGCTTCTGTCTGACCCAAGACCAAGTACTTAAAATTTTACTTTGAATTTGGCCATTTTAAATGACAATTGACCAATTTTAGAAATAGAGAAATCAACAAAAACTTACACTGAGTTAAAAAACTTGAAGAACTCTGCATACGCTCATGCTTTTTGTAGGTACTTCTCTTTGAATTTAAGCTTTTTGTGGTTGGCCATATTTCCTGAAACTGGTTACTAGAACTAAGCCTTTGGTTAATAAAACTACTTGCTGAACAAGCATCCAAGAAGAGCTCAGCAGACAGATTGTCTTTCACATAAAAAATAGAGAGCAAAGTGTATATCTGTGAGATACATTAAAGATATTAAACATATGTGGTAAACCACATCTAACTGTGTTTTAATCTCTGAGAGACTATACAAAAATTCAGCTTTAGAAGAGGCTTCTGGAAATTTCACAGTCGGCACTTAGAATTAAGAAATGACACAATTACTTTGTGGGCAAATTTATTCAGATTATTTTTTTCACAAATTAATTTCTTATTTAGATTGGGGGAAAAAAAAAAAAAGAAAAAACCACTAAGATGCCTTGCTAAGTACATTTAGTGAGTGGTATTTGCTCAGAAACAGTTTATTCTTCTTTTTTTTTTAGTTCGTGCTTCATCTTTTTACTTCATTTTGTTGAAAACCTGCTTTGACAAGAGAGTACTTGGCAAGCTTCTCTATGGCATGATTGCTGTGATATCTGACCGCTTCATAACCATTAACTAGTAAATCTTCACAGCATCCTTGGGAGGTGAAGGCATGATTGATATTATCCCATTGACTGATGAGGAACAGAGAAATTCAGGCCAAAACTTCCACTGATTTTGGGAGCCCACTCTGTATAATTAATGTCTCCTTGTTTCTGGATTGTTTGCTGTGAAGCTGGCTTTTAGGATTGGAGGACCCTGGAGTAGTCTGCAAGGACGGGACTTCTCAGAGTCACAGCTGGCAAGACTCCTCCAGAAGTCACTCAGAAAACTTGCAGCTCTGTTTATCTTAGCACCTGTAGGTTTGTGTTTGCATAAAATTTTGAAATATAGGTATTGTTTCCTAATATCTGTAACATACATATATGTTACAGCCTCTGTCACAGGCTTTCTTTAAAGTCTCTGTGATGGGATACTATATTTCTACATTAAAAAAAATGAAAATTATTTTCACATAGTTTAAATATATTTAAATGTGTTTTTGCATGGGCAAAGTATTGTAATAATCCATAGTATGCATCCTAGAAATAACTGAGTCATTTGGGCTGAGGCAGAAAATAATTTATTTTTTTTTTTTTAATCTGAATTTCTCAGTGCTGTAGGAATATAAAAGTTAAAAGAAGTAGATTAGTAACAACACATACAGAAATCTGATCATAATTTAATAGCACAAATAAAGGAAAGATTCTGCTATTAAAATTGCTTTATTTAGGCACATTAATAATATTTGTATATGTACATATGTAGGTATTATATTTCACCTTTTACTTGCATTAACTTGCCAAATGTTAAATACAAGTTTTTAAGATTTTTACATTAATTTTAATTAATTAATCAGGTCAAAGGCTAGTAGTCCATGAGCACATCTTGTTAGATCTTGTTTATCAGGCAAGACTGAGGACTTCAGTCCTTGGAAAATAAATGCCTACTGCGTATAACATTGAACTGAGTTTTCTGCAGTGAAAAGAACATGGAGAGAGTAGAATTATTCTTCATAAATCATAAATTGTGAAAAACTGAGACTTCTGCTATCCTCGGTGGAGACAAAAGTTTTTTTCCTACAGCAACTTAAATGATTTATTTATTAATTTATTTAGAATATGAACTAGTTGGGAGTCTCAGAAGGTGGTAGTTTTCCATGTCTTACCCTCCTCCATGGCTAAACTTTGTTGCTCCTGAGGGAGGTAAGTACCCTTGTCNAACTGTTATTTTTAATTCTTTACAGGCATTTTGACAAATCCAAAAGCATGAAATTTGTAATCCTTATCTTAATGCAGAACTACAGAGCATGTGGGGAATGTGCATGCAATTCCTGGTCTCCCTGGGGCTCAGAAATAAAAGACATGACTGATACTAATCCAATCCAAGGAGTTCAAACCCAGAAAGGTTCTCCAGCATTACTCTTCCTTTATACTGTGATCACAAACCAAGGAATTTCTTCCAAAAGATAAATTAATTCAGTTCTGGAGAAATGTATCTAATCTCACTTTACAGACCCAAGGTGTTAGTAAAGCCAAGTTGTTGAAGTATTTAATCGGTGTCATTTCTCTGAAATTCCATCTTTTGTGAAATTTCAGTTACTTTGAAGTCAAGTTGCCTAATTTCCATTTCCAGTCATTGAATCTTGTTATGTCATTGTCAACAAGGTTCAAAGGCCTCCCACTATCAAGAAACTATTTAATGTATTCATGATCAAGCACTTATTTTATAAGTTGAACTCTTTAAGTCTCTTATAATGGGGTTTATTTTTCCTATGCCTTTGTTCATTATTTTGACCCTCCTTTGAATTGCTTTTGCATTTTCACATCTTTCATCTTTGGACAATAGAGAAGATACAACATTGCTAACACAGGTCTCACTGGATGTTGGTCCATAATTGTTCATTGACAGAGCCTCTAATTAGCCAGTCACTGTTGACAGAGTCTATTATATACTGATAGTTACATGCAATCATTTCCAAATTAACTTTTCTATAATATTCCCATGATATACTGAGGAAACATTCCTCTGGGGCTCTATGTATTCATGATTTTGGAAGCAAATCTACAGGTAAATTTTGTATATTTATTATTTCTTTTTATTTGCTTTCCTAATACTTGCAATATATATTTAACGTGTTAAAATGCATCTTTAAGTGATTTTAATCTCCAGTACATAATTCCACCCTGTATACTACAGGAAAAGTAATTTTTCCAACATGGGAGTGGAAAAGTTTAAATGTCTACCATCATATCAAATGAGATCAAAAGCATTTAGCAATCCAAATGAGAACAAGTTCCTCAGTGTAAACTAGAAAAAAAGAGCATATATTTTTATGATGAGGTCACACATGTAGTTTCATATTTTTATTTTATTATTCATATTTTCTTTATAGGTTTAGTCCCTCAAGACACTTCTGTGCAGTTATTACAGCAGTTTTCTTCTTGGCACATGCTTCTCAGTATATACACTGCTGGGTGTAGTTCAACAGCATCTGCCACCACTTCCCAAATAAACCACCAACCCTTCCCAAATAAGAGCAATTTCTGAACCTCATGATGAGACCGAGGAAACAAATTCATTAAAAATGTTTTCTAGGTCTTTGATGTCTGATGCCTTGAATTGAACGATAATATTGACTAATTGGGCAGTGTATTTATGTTTGTGTGCGTCAGGAGTCCACATCAATGAGCAGTACTGTACTTTACCACAGCATATGTAGTGTAAATACAGATGATTACTTCAAATAGCCCATCAAATCATTCCTAAAAGTGCCTGGAATGAATTAGTGGTAGAGAAGAGCAGGTGTTTTAAGAGAGATGGCTCCACAAAGTGTCCTCTGAAATAACAACCTGCAGAATGAGAACTGACTTACAGCAAGGAGCAGTGTCGCTGAAGGAAGGTTGATCACAAGCTTTCTACTACTGCTGTGTGTATGCAAGAGACTGATTTGGATAATACTAATTTTTTTTCAGTATGTTTTTCCCATACTGATTATTGCTTTTATAAATGGATGGAATTTTAAAAATAACAGATACATCTATTTCATATAATGTAATATGTATTTTGGGGATTGTCAATTAGAGCCTAGCTCAAAGCGTGCTGAAGTCACTGAAAAGTAAACTCCAGCATGCCATAATAGGGCATGATGGTGTTAAGTACTGTGAGAAAAATCCCATCTTACAGACAAATAGATAGTGTGATTCTCATTTTTAGAAGCTATTGTTTGTCATTATTAATTTGTGGTGTGACTATATCTTCTATTATGAAAAGAAGCATAGTAAAACTTCACATTTCTTATTAATTTTTACATGTTAATGCATCTGTCCTTAGAAATCCATTTCTACAGTTTTCTAAATAATCATCAGAGATATATGACATAAGGAAAACAAAATGAAAAAATGTTTATGTTGTCTTCAACAGGATTACTTTTATTGAGACTCAGAAAAGCTTTTATTCTTAAAAAATATTATTCATATTTATCTAAAGCTTTCTTCCTCATTTTGGTTTACAGAGACTGTGCCAATTTAGATTTGGCTTGTACACAGCATATAAACAGACTTTTATACAATTGGGACTGACAGAAATATTTGTCACATTTTATTCTGATTTTATATATTTGATTCCAAACATTCTGCTATGATGACTGAAATGCCAGCATTGCATTCACTGCTGCCAATTCTCATGAGTGAGTCTTGTAACACATCATACTTTTCTCTAACAGGCCACAGCCCCAGAGTAACATGCTTATGTGAGATTCAGCTTTCCTTTAAATGGGAATTATGTTTCCAACCCTCAAAAAAAAGCTTGAATATATAAAACTTATACTATTAAAAAACATTCAGGCAGTCCTGGAATAAACAGTGAGGGTGGTTTCCCTGCCTCCCCCATTCAAAATCCTTCCAAATTCTTCAGCTCTTGAATGGCCTCTTTTAGCAAAGTTGCTTTGAAAGTCCAAATTTGGAGATTAGTGAGGCTGCCTAGAGGTACAGATTCAGACTGCAGCATCCCATATGGGACTTTATAGTCAGCAAGAAAGTGAGGAGTGATTCTGGGGGCTTGAGCGTACCGCTGGAACTGAGGAACTGAGTTCAGCATGGGTTTTACTTTGGTGTTTTTTTAAATAGAAGGGCAGGGATAAGTAGGAGGAAAGGTTTGGAGAAGGAAAAAGAGAATGAAGGATAGATCTAGGCAGATCTGGAACCTGAAAAACTGAAAATATAAGAAGTTTAAAACCTTTATGTTTTACCCATACTAAAATTAGCCAGTCTTGAATTTGGTTTCTTTTTCTTTGAATCAGGAAGCATTTACAGCCACCACTACATTATTTTAAATGGAACCTATTTCACCGTGTTTTCAAAACAAGTGTTCTTAAAGAGTTATCAGAAAATAATGAGGATCTTTTGAGCCAGACACATAGTCTTGCATTCCTGTGGCTGAGATTTCTGTACTGAGTTCTCCCTGCAATCATTTCTTGTTGGGAAGCTGAATTCAGAGGGATAAGTAATTGAAAAATTGATAGAAAGCAAACTCAAAGAGCTGTGGATTGAAACAGCTAGTATTTTAGGTATCAGGATATGACTTCACCCAAAAACCTGCCATATTGTTCAGGTTTATATGAAGTGAATAGGAGGGATAGAAATAACCTCTATCCTGTAGAAGCATCTGGGAAAATTATATTATTATGTGTCTCTAGGAGAAACAGAAGTATCTAGGAGGGTTATATGGAAAAAAACATGTTCAGCTTTAACATTCTTATTCCTTGTATGTGAGTGGGCTTCAGGCTGAGCAAGATTTACTTTCAAATTCAGTATATTGAACATCACAGGGAAAATTAACTTCTGAATATTATTCTATAACAGAACAGTGTCCTGGAGTTTGTGGTCCTGGTCTCAGATCACACAACACAGACGTGTTTGTATTTGCATGAAATTACATTGGCTTTGAGTGCAATGCTGTACTAGAAAGGAAAAGTTTTAGGCATATTATTTTATCCTCCAAACTGTGGGCTATGTAATAACAATTTGCTTTTTCTGATAACAGTTCATTCAGCAGAAAAGCTAAGTACCTGTTTAGCTGATAGTATGAAGCAGATAACTTGTTGCTTGTGAAGTGGGAGGACAGATGTGGAATTGGGCACAAAAAGTTCTGGTAGGAGATGTCTATTTGTCTTCATAATTTGGAAGAAAAATCTGGAAGGTTTATTTGCAACAGATTAACTGGTTATGGCTAGAAGATTTTAAAAAAATTCTGACCTTCCTATGGAAAACAGAAAAGAATTACTTCATCCTTCTAGAGAACCCTCAGTTTCACTGGGAATTTTTTATCACGATGTCCATGGGATTTAACTTTTCATAACTTTTATCCATCATTGGCAGTTCTTTGCCAAAATTTTGTTCAAAGTGGATGTGGGTTTGTTTGTTTTGCCATTATTATCTGCTTGCTTTTCGAGTGATTGTAAGATTGGTTTTCCTTGGAAATTCAAAAGGAAGAGAATTACGTTGCTCAACATCTTTCTCATTAAATTGTTTCCCAATGCAAATCCTTGAGTAAATCTTGTTGCAGGTTAGTGGGGAGCAAGAGTAATTCCTAGTGTCTTATCTGGAAATAAGATGTTGAAATGTAGAATATAAGGAGAATGGGAACAACACATGTATTTGATGGAAATAAACAGGAACCACTTGTACAACAAAGTCTGGCAGAGGTTCACTGTACTAGGAATGAAAGTAACAGAATTATTTAAACTAAACAAAATTGTCACAGAAACGTGTATCAGTATATACATTTGACTAAATTTAAAAAGTAATGTAAATCAATGAAAAAAATTTGTGTAACACTTTCAAAGAAGAGAGCTGCTGGAGGGAAAATCTCTCGTCTTTTAAATTGGGGAAAAAAATCCTATTTCTGAGGAATAAAGAAAAAAAAAGAAAAAAAAAAAGAAAAAGAAAGGAAGCAGAGTCATCAAGTATTTAGTTGCTGGGGACAGACAAAAGTTGGAGATCCAAATCCGTCCTATAAAGTAGAAGAAGCAAAGTCCATATATTGCAATTCACAGGAGGGAGTCCACTGGCCTTTGCCATTTTTTTCACTCTCTAAGTTTCCCCGAGGACCTCTTGTCAGCAGAGGAATGAAAGAATATCTGTCTGTCATGGAGAAAGATGAACAGTTTGTTGGCACTGCAATAAATATGTCTCAAATAGCTCTGATATTTTTGATAATTTTATTTGGTATAATATTAAACAATTTTGAAATATGCAAGTTTTGTCAGGTCAATAAAACTTGTAGAATCCTAGAATTATTTGGGTCAGAAGGGACCTTAAAAATCATCTGATATGCTGAGATAAAAAAAAAAGGTGTCTTAAAAGTCCAGTATCTTAATGGGAAACTCAGAGTGAATAAAAGAATAGTTTATTTTAAAGAACAGAAAATAAATTCACTACTTATTAGTACAAAGCTAATAAAGCTTAAAAAGCTTAGCTGAGTGTGGATATAGCCGTGCCCTGAATTTGTGACTAAAGAATTTATGAGATTAAATTTTCCAAATAGGAAAAAAAAGCTCTTGTATAATCACTTAAAGGTTGAAGCTATTTAGGTGGAATGTTTTTTTTATTTTTATTTGGAGAGAGGCAAAAGCAAGCCAGAGCACAGAAGGAAAAATTGAAGATGCCAGAACTTGCTCTGACTACAAAAACACAATCCTTGAGAGAATTTGTGGTAGAGTACTGACTAAAAATGCCTTGTAGCCGTGAGACAAAAAAACATTGTTATTTCTTTATCCCTGAAAGACTTGGTAAAAAAAACCTGTTTGTACCCAAAGATCCCAAATTCCATTACTTTTGTGAAAACCCAGACTAGTTATCCAAGTAAAAAAGGGTAGTACTGGATTAAGTGATCCAGTATCTATCTATCTATCTATCTATCTATCTATCTATCTATCTATCTATCTATCTATCTATCTATCATCTATCTATCTAATCGTTAGTATATGCCCAACTTGGTTAGATATTGATGAATTTTTTAGGGTGCTTTTCTTTCAAGAAACCACTCTGGGGTCTGATACCACCAGAGTGCTGTGTATCACTTTCTTGCCTCTGCTTTCCCCTGAGCTGCCCTCGAGGAAGGAGTAACCTTCCCCCTTTTCCAGGTTTCCCTGACTCAGAGTGCACATGCTGGTCCAAAGAAAATGTAGAAACTTTTCTACTTATTGTAAAGGACCAAAACTATGTAAAGTTGTAGTAATTGTGAATAAACAAATTAAGAAATTGCTCAGTTGAAACTGAAAGGGTGTGAGTTTGGAAGGCCTCCTATCCTCTAGAGCCTTAGAGCTGGTTAAATGACGCTAAAATAGCTGAGTGATTTGCTCAGGGTCTAGTCTGTGAGTATGACGTATAAGTGCTTTGGGAGAAGTCACTTTTGCAGGGAAATCTGTGTGACATTTGAGAGCAACAATTGCTTTTAAAAATGTATGAAGAAGTTTCTAACATGCATGTTTTTTCATTTTCTTCCCTTTGAAACTTGTTTTCATCCTTTTTTCTCCTTTTGAGGTCAAATCAGAATTTAGGCTGGCATTATAATCCTGAAACATCTGGAAATTGTAAATCCAGAAGGAAAACTTTTCTCTTGATCTGATTAATTAGAAGATCATGAAATTCCTGAAGATTGTTTTCATATCTGGGAAGAAAAGGACCTTATGCTTCTTACACACTACTGACACGATGTTCTCACGACGACCTTCCTTCCCACCGGCATTTTTCTTCAGAAAATGTACCTTATAGTACTGGTAGTTTGTTTCAGTTTTTCAGAAACTGTATTTGCTACTTCATCGCTGCCTTTACTGGGTTCTTAAAGTGCACATCCCTTACTCCATCTGTGCAGGACTCTGTGTTCTTGCTGCATAATTTTCAGTGATATTTTCCAAAGATTTGGACTTGTAAAGAAACAAAACAGACTTAGGCTTAAATTTCCCATTATTTATAAAGAAATATTGTATTTGCATTAGCTCTTTTCTATTTTTAAATCTGCTTTAAGAAAACTGACAGTTCGCAGTGTTTTCATGTGCTGAAAACTAGAATGGTTTTCATTCTAAATGAAAATGATTAAATGATCCTAAATGATTTCTGTTAGAAAGCAGGTGTTGGTGGAAGATGAACACTGCCACAGTAAACAGCTATTAAAAATACTAGAAACCCCAGTTTTAAGGATTGATAAAAATAAACCGGTCTGGATCCAGGTATAGGTATATTCTAGACCTGTGTTAGAGAGATAAGGGGCACATAGATCAACTTAAGATCAGGTTATCATATGGCATTTAATATTGAGGGTTTTTTGGGGATAGAGGTTTAACTCCCTCCCTGGAAAATCCATGCCTCAAATTCACTGCTGGTTAGCATTTTGAAGTACTGAAGAGTTCATATATAAAACACTAACTAGTATCCTCTCCTAAAATACCTTGGAGATTCATTAGGAAGAAAATTTTCCATGAACACCCTAATTCATTTCCTGGCAGTATTTTTTGCCTAGTTCTGTAGCAATCCAGTGATCAATGCCATGTTTGGCCACATAGTTCCTAAATTATTCTATTTTATTAATGTTTGATAGGATAGTGATTCCTATTTAAATTTAACAGTAAAAGAATGCATGCTCATTTTTCAAAACAAAATTACAGAACCTCCTCAAATAAGTGACATAATGATCCTAATAGCTGGGATCATTTACCACCACATAGCTGGTGGTAAAACTAAAAAGTGGTAAAACAAGAACCATATTTTATAAGAGCTGTGTCTCAATAATAGACCTGAATTAACATCAACCTGTTTGTAAAGGCAACCAGAGGTGGGAGGTGAGGGAAGAATGAAATTCTTCTACCTGCTTGTGCTGTTTGTGGAGGTCTCTGAAATTACTGGCATGTATGAGCCAATATAGACATAACTGTTCTTATAGTTAGCTAAAGGTTAAAGTGACGTATCCTGGAGAAACATGGTAAATCTTTGACTACATTATAGTCATGTAGATATGCTATATGTGCATTACCATGCATATCTAATGGAAGTCTTAATACAATTTTCTTCTGAACAGGTTGCAATAGAGAAAACTGGAAAACTAAAGGCTACATTTCCATAAGATATACTGACATAAAATATCTGATACATGAACAGTTCAGTTCTAAGGATGGTTTTCTGGCAAGAAAAGTGCAATAAAACATTTGAGCTCTGCCACCTGATACCTTTGATATTCTAGGTTTAGTTACTATGTATAATCATGAAATCTCTCATTTCATTTGCTTCCTTTCCATTACTCATTATTGCATTGCTGATCTGTCATGGAGCTACAAATAATTGTAACATGGCATTCATTATTTACAAGTGTCTGCAGTGCTTTGCACTAGTTAATGCTGTCCAAGAAGCTTATGAACCAGCTATGTGGATAGATCTGGGGATAAGTATGTCCTTGGAGGGAACACCAGCACTTTCTAAAATGCATATTCATTTCTTCTTATTGTTAATCATATGGTAATTTTAATTATTAGTAGGATTTTATTGTGTTGAGTCATTCTTCAGCACAGAGAATCTAAAATTCAGCTATTCATGCAGGATTAAAGATATTTCTATTTAGTCATAGATTTTGAACAGTCAGGATAGATGGGTATGTCTACAGGGATTAAGTGATAGAATTTGCAACACCTTTGAAAATTAATTAAAACATTTTATAGGTTATTTAGTTGAACAAAGTAATGGACTGTGAAGGCCCATGTTTTTAATGCATGTCTGGAGCACTAGGGTATTTGAAAGTTGTCCCAGCTGAATATATGTTTGTTAATTGATACCTTCCATCTTTAAAATATTTAAAATTGCCTTTTAGCTGTGCAGGAATACTCTACTCTTCATTTCTACTGGTAAGGGGTTTGAGTATTGAAAGACTTAACTCTGAGCCAATTACTATTACAGACCCATCAGAATGGAACCACCTTCTTAATGGAATCACAGTAAGCTTATTGTTTTGTGTTTTGTCTCTGCAATATATCAACATAAGAAGCACACTATTGATCTTATATTATTTAATCCATTTCTAGTTAAAAAAAGCTGAGTTAATACAGTAATGGGAGAATTTTCAGACTTAATTACAGAATTAAGAAAGTACAGGCACATCTAAAATTCATCTGATTTACCTCTATATTATAATGGGTTTTCTTTAGACTTATATTCAAGGATGTAATGGGAAGTGTAAATAAAGTATTCTTGGAAGTGATACTTCCTTTTTAATCTCAAAGGGAAACAGATGCCATTTGGAATAGACATTTGCTGGCATCAAATAATTGTTGAACATATGAGGTCACATAGTTTCAAATTTTCCATTCTGATCACTCTGCAAAACTCTAAAATTCGAAGGGGTGACAAAATTGTCACGTACTACAAAGCAAATGAATTCTAACTAGTGTTAATGGAAATCTGTGAAATATGTGCCAATTGTTGACAAGCAAGACTGAAGCAACAGTTAAACCCCTTTGATTCTGAAGTCAGGGCTTAAAAAATACACATTCACTAGGTTATGTAGGTTATCATTGTCAAGTTTGCTTTGTGAAAAATCCATTCTGTTTTAGGAGCTACCCATAAAAGATTTAAAATTAACATTTTTCTTCTGCCAAGAAGTTACCAAACTAGAAGGTGAAGCCAGCTATTGTACTGAATTTGTAAAACAATAATACAGTAAACCAATATATTCAGATTAGAGTGCTAAGGCCTCCTCAACTAAAATCCACTATGAGGAAGGCAGACATTCTACTGGTTAGATCAAACTGGAGACTGAAGTAAGTTATTTTTCTCATCCTGCAGCAATCTTTAAGAAGACTGAAAGTTATCTTTGCTTTGACAAACCTTGTTGATTTTCCCCCCAGTGAAACTGGAGTTAAGATTGTTGGTTTTGTTGCAGAATCACAACTTTAGCTGAAATGACACTTTATCTTGCCAAAGCATATTTGCTCATGTAGTGCACCTGCTACATCACTGGTGTCAGCTGAGACCTAGAAAGGGTGAATCTTGGATAAAAACTACTGTAGAACCAGCCATGGTACTCTAAAGCTTACAGGCAACTGGTCTCTTTCTTTCAGGAAAAAAAAAAAAGGGAAAAAAAATGGTGGGCTTGACATAGTGAGGCTGTTACTGCAGTTTGCCACAAGTGTGGGAAAGATGTTAACCACCCAAAACATCAGTATTAACTTATTCTACTGCTGAAGTGGCCCACAGGAAGTCAGAAATCTTCTCTGCTGTCACATGCACCTCTGACCTAATTTGTAAGGTTCAGTGTCAACAACTAAGCTCGAAGTGAAAGACTTTGCAGATTTCTGCTTGTATGCATCCTAGGTAAGTACCCAAATGCATGAGCTAGCTAGTGGGAACATGATGGCCCTTCTGAGAAGTTCCAGTGGATCCCTGCACACAGTGGGTGCCAGGAGCCTTACTCCAAAGTCCACTTTTTCCTAATATCTTTTGCATATTCTCAACAGCAAGTAGAAAAAATATAGTCATTTAAATTTTATGAAATGTTTTTCAAATCTTAACTAGTGAATTAATGATCTGTATTTACAGAAGTTCCACTTATAATCAAATTATTAATAGATTGTTCTTGAATATGCTATAAAACTAATTATAAAGCATTGAATTTTTCTTTCAACTATCAAATACTTCTTTTTTATGTTCTTCACCTTTCCTGTTCACACTGCCTCTTGTATACTTGTTCTTGCTCTGCCAATGTAGACGTGCCACTGAGCACTGACAAGCACAGTGAACATAAAGCCAAAACAGCACTTCCCGCCTACTCAGTTGTCTGTTGTGGTCTGCACTCAGGTATAAGCATAAGGAGACTCTTCTAAGCAGCTTAACATGTGAATTAGGCTCTCTGAGGCTTGCAACTAATTATTCATTTAACATTTATCAGGTGTATATTACTACCTCATCTCCTCATGACACATGTTGTGCCTGAACCAGTGTCCAAGGATCATGTTAACACTGTAGCTCCACTTCGGCTTTACTGCTGAGTGACCCAGACTGTTCATCAGCACTCAATGACAATAATGATACTGATTCATAATTTGGGTGAAAATGGACCCCCAAAGACCATCTTAACTCACCTCTTGTTCAGCTAGATCCAGACTGACTGTATTGCCCTGAGCCATGTCCAGGTTAGTCCCCAACTACTGTGTTCACTGTGTGTGCTGATTACAAACGGCAGTTGGGCACCCTGCCCTGTCAATGGCCAACCCATTCCCAGATCTCAACAGCCCCCAGGTGCCTTCCCCCACCCCAGGCCATCCTGAAGGGAGAGGATCCAATTGCAGCCCTCAGGATGTGGTCCAGGCACTGCTCATGTGACAAAAAGGCATTATGAAAGTAGTCCTGACTAAAGTAACATAAGGTGAAAAGAGAGCAGAGTATCATCAGGCAAACCAGTTCATGCCCAGCCTTCCCCTGTGCACTGTTTGCTACTGATTGTTCTTGGGGGAACTACAAACTGTGGCTTCTCAGCTGAGAAATAACCACCTTTCCTTTGTGCTCAAAGAGGAGTTTAAACAACTTATTTTCAAAACATGTGACAAAGTGTTCATAGCCTCGTAGAATTTTTAAGATTATAAAAGAAAAAGACCTCTAACATCCTAGAGTACAGCCTCTAGCCCAGCATCACCATGTCCCCCAAGCGACACAAGTCCACGTTTTTCAAACTCTTCCAGGAATGGTGACTCCATCAATTTCTTGTGTTGTTCTGGAGTTTGAAAACCCTTTTGGGGTAAAAAACCCAACTTTTCTTAATACCCAATCTAAACCTTCCCAGTTGCAACCTGGGGCCATTTTCTCTTGTTCAGTCACCTGCTACTCAGGGGAGGAGGCCAACCCACAACCTCCTTCTAGGCAGTTATCAGAGACCAAAAAGGTTCCCCCTGAGCTTTCTTTTCTCCAGGCTAAACAACTCCAGGTCCCTCAGTGGCTCCTCATAAAAGATTCCAGTCCCTTCACTGGCTTCATTACCCTGCTCTGGATGAGAAGATCTTTCACTTTGCCAGGTTTTATGCTATTTATTACCACTGGGTCATTACCTAGGTGGCACTGTGTGTCCCCTAAGCAGAAGGATGCTGCTGATAATTTTAGATTTGATGAATAGACCATTAGTTTTTTTTTTCCCTCTGGAGATGAATAAGCTGTACAAAAATTCATGAAGAATTTGAAGGATTTCCAAATACTGCCATAAGTAAGCAGAGTGTTCCTGAGTTTCATCACCTTATTATTATCTGTTCTGTGTGGTTCTGTGTTCTTCTGCAACACTGTTGATCCAAATTCTGTCCAGTTCCAGAGACTCCAGGGACTGGCCACTTCTGGCTGAAATCGGTTCAGTTGTGCAGAGAGCACTGTCAAGGGTACAACCAAAGTCCAACTTATTTTTCAACTCTCCTTTGCATTTACTCTGGAGAGGACAAGAGAGATAACTAAGCAGAAAGAATGTGGAGTGACTCCTATCCATGTGCCTTTGAATATAAAGTTACCCTCTGTAAGTTAGAGGGGAGATTTTTACATAATCTTAGGTCAAAGCAAGAAGCACAGGCCCAGGTAGGATAAAAACCAAACTAAACCTGAAAGTTATTCCAGTAAAGAAAGCTTTCCATTGAACTAACATTTTTTTTGCTAATTACTTAATGCTAGCTCTAAAATATGATAGTGCCTATAGATTTGTCTTTTAAATAGCCATTAGCAGTAAAAAGATAAAATAGAAAAGTGACAGAGAATTAGCGAACAGAGATTTTACATCTCACAGACCACTATTCAGACTATTAAAATAAAGTGAGATACTGCATAATTTATGATGCAGGGTTAAAATAATCGATTTCAAAAATTAAACAGAGTGAAGGGTTAGCAGAAATTTATTAAAATTGAACAGAATATGGCATCTTTGAAGAAATTATGCTATGTAAGGAATGTTATTGAATTAAAATTAATGAGCAGAGAGAATGTACTCATCTTCACTGTTCCTAGCAATTACAGGTAACCTGAGATGAAAGAAAAATAAATGGGTTTCTAGAAGTTTTAGTAATTTTTGCCTAGATTCATCTTAATTTATTTGAGCCATCAAAAAGATACAGATCTAATCTAAGGTAGTCATCAAGACTCACTCTGTAGTCAGTGGAGAGAAATAGCTATCTCCAGATAGCTATTCATGGCATCTTAAGATAGATGAAATGAAAATTTTCAGTGTCTATCTCTCTTCATTGACTACAGAGGAATGTAGATGGCTAATTTAGAATAAGAAAGGGATTTATTTCCCCAGTCATTTTTCTCCAAAATATAGATGTCTAGTGTAAGGATTAGGCTACAGCAATTCAAGACTTTTTAAATTTTTTGACTCTAGAAGACAACCCAGTGAGGATTCCATGGTGAGAATCTCTGCAGGTGTCAATATGGCATCCATCAGCAGGGCTTATCTGGTAATTGTAAAACAACTTCCTTTGTGGCTGCTATTCCAACCATTGCATTGAAAACACAGTAAAATCCATTCCATTATAGAGTTTGACTGGGTTCTGATTATTAGAAAGCCATATATTCTTCTGGTTATAGTATAGCCTGTACCTGCCAGGTCTTCTGATTTGGGCTATGGAACTGCTGACAGAAAGCACTGAGTTGAAAGCAATGAAGGTGAAGAGTCCATGTGGCTACTACATCTGCTACCTCCTGTTTCTTCCCTCCCCCGCAGTTCAGGTGCAGATATTTTCATACAGGCTGTCTATGCAAACCACCTTCCATATTTTTGTGTGTACCATGAAAACAAAGTTATAAATACTAATCACCAGCATTTATTTACACTTACAATTATTTTCTTTTTCTTCATATGACAGGTTTCACTTCTAGTGAGAAATCGACACTTCATCTGCCAGTGCTAATTAGCTCGTTTCATGTTCTCCACAGCAATATCACTTAGGAAGCCCGTTCTTTAGGGACTCAAGTGAATGCCAGATGTCAAAAGTTCAGAGGGAGACCAGTGATCCAAAAACTGAGATTCAACCACCCTTTAATGCCTTGACGTTTCTGCTTGAGCATATGAGGATACTTAAAAGTCCTTACTTTGGTTGCTTGGATTGTTGATTGTGAAAGTTGAAAATTGAAGTAGAGAGACTTGAACTAGTGGAAAGGAAGAGGGGAGAGAAGGAAAAGGAATAGCATACACTTTGACTGTAGAGTGTGACAGTTCTGTAATGAAATAAAAAGGGAGCATAACAGTATTGTCAGGAAGATGTTAGTTGATTCTTCACCTAGACACATACATCTGCGAGGTACAAACTATCCATTATCGTTTTCCCTCTCTTGTCCTGTGATACCCACTTACAATTTGATTTCAACAAGTATGACAACCCTATAATTTTGCTACGGCCACAAGGAAAATTACCTCAGTAAATGATACCAGGCCCAACCCTCATACTTACTGCATGTTGTTTAGATTTAGTGATTTTAAAATTATATCAGCTGACAAGGAATGCTGATTTGTGCTGTTGTCCTCTGGGACTCCAACAAAGATTTTCTTTGCTTTGCATTCTTCTAGAAAATCACATGATATTTGAGCAGAGACCTAACATATCTGAGGTCCTTCAGCACAATTTTCATTACCAGAGTTAAATTCCTGTTTTAAAATGGAAGTTATTCTTGTGTGAGCATTCTTGGGTGAGTTTAATCACCACTAACCACCAGTACTGAGTTCATGCTAAGTTGTGGTGGTGCTCAAAGTGTCTTTAGAGGAAATCTGAGTGGAAATGTGCCAGTGAAGTGGTTTTTCTCTTTATTCATCTAGAAAAGGATAGAAAGTTCCTTAATTTTTGGAGTTGCTATTAGTATCTGAGTTGAATAACCCATGTATGCAAAGCAGCTTTGAGGCTGCTCTTTACTCTTCCTGTCAGTCTCAAGAGCTCTTAATTCTCCACAGCGGCATTTTAAAACACATTCACAGGTGACCTTATTTCCAGTCTCTTGACCTTATTTCTGAGGTCTGTCATCAAGCCTTAATTTACTTGATAGTCCTTAAAAAAGCTTTAATAAATATAGGGAAAAGCTTAACAACCATGAGTTAAAGTCACAGATAATACAGTTCCAGTTTGGCTTTAGTTATGAGAATAGGAAATAAGATGACTAGAAACTGTTGTCAGGGACAAGAATCAGAAGTAACAGAGGATTTAGGGCTTTATACAGGCAAAATTCAAAAGATATTTTGATTCAAAATAGACCAATAGTCTTGTATTAAAACATTTAATAATTTAAAATCATTAAAATTTAAAATGTGTATTTGTTTTATGTAGCTGAGCATCATATAGTAAGTAACCTGCCTTTCCAGTGAAACAGTGACTCATTAGTGACATTCCAGTTAACATTTAAAGCTTTGAGTACAAACATTTCTTTTTTATTAGTTATCCAGATGCTCGGTTTTCATACTTTTTCTTTTTTTTTTTTTGTATGTGAACTCTGTGTTTTATCTGCAATGCACTATTTTTTATTTATCACTGTATTTGAGTTTATGAATTTAAGTGAAGTTCTTTGTTAGCCTGTAAACCAAGGCTCTTTGGCAGCTGTTGTTTCCCAGCTTGTATCAGGTATTAACACTTCTGGTTGCAAGAGTTAATTCTGCAATAGAATTTTCATCAACTTCATGACTTTACTGATATGAACTCAAGAGGTTTTATATCTCTTCTTTGGGAACTCTTCATTTAACATCTGAGAGTTTTACGAGCTAGTTTTAAAACTAATTTTATTAATTCTATTTTTTCTCTTTCTATAAATATGTTTTAGTTAATATTCATTTATGTGGTTTTATTCATCCCATTTGTCCATTTTATTTGTTGTTTACTTTTTCTCTCCCTTCAGAGCTCTTGATGTGCAGTATACGAGTTAAAAATAATAATAATGTGATTGTTTTTAGATAGTACTGTGAAAAGATATCTGCTTTCTGTTGCCTTAAGACAAATTCTACCTTTAGTTTGGTGCTAATAGTTGTTGAAGGGCATAATTTCTTCATATATCCTTGGAGGGGACAATGGACCCTTATCATAAATCACAGAAACAAAGCCAGAAAAATCTTCAGTATGTGCAATACCTATTTGCTAGCATTTACAGCTCATGAACTCCAGTAAAAATACGATGGAAAATGCACCCAGTAATCATAGGTATGTAGCAGTACCACTTGATTATGGTGTTCCTTTCTTGGTTTGTATTCCCCTTTCTTGATTTTCCTGTATACTGTCTAATCTATCCATCCAATCCATACTTTATATGTAAAGTATATGTAAGTATTAAAATTACCAATTCAGAACTATGCTGGGAAAACTACTATTGGGAAAAAAACCTCTCATATAAGCAAAATTTATATTTAAAAGACTGTTTTCTCTGGCATAGAGGGAGAAAAGACATGATAGTGACATCTGGGTCTTGTGTAATAGAAAGAGTAGAAATGAGAGAAATATGTGTAATCAGTATCTCCTTGAGAGGATGCAGAGAATGTCAGTGACCGTTTCAGAATAAGGAAAGAAGGGCCTACACTGACAATATGGGTAGGATTCTTATGTGAAATAGGTACTGAGTTGTTCAACCAATTGTCATGGGAGAGTGGAAGGCTTAGACAAAGTAATTAAAAAGCTTTGCCTTTGACTGATGAGGTGCAGAAAGAACTCCCTTGCTTTCTAAACTCCTCTCAGAGAAGGGTTTAGGTGCAGCTGAACCCAGTCTTGGACTGTTCCAAGAAGTTTAGATTTAAGGTATTATAGAGATGTGATTAAATCTCTTTGTCCCACATGTTTTAATGTTGGCAAAATGAATATATTTATATTAAAAAAATTATTTATCATGAGAAATTAACAAGGTGGTGAATAGACAAAAGGTCTTAATCCAGACTAATTTCTACATAGTGTAAAAGCTAAAAATCTACTAGTAGTGTATTATTTAACAAAGTAATACAGTTCACTGTAACAAAGAAACTATATTAAAAAATTATATTGAAGCTACCATATGAGATAGTAGACGGGTCTCTCTCTCTCTCAAGCCCTGGGAAGTAACCATGAGGAGGCATCCCTGCTTCACAAGAGAAGCTCTACACTTCAAGAAAGTATGTGGAAGCATCTGCCATATAGAAATTAGACTGGGTTTTCATAGTTATAAAGTGACAGACTGGTAGTTCCAGATTTACAAGCCCACAGACTGGCTTATCTGTCAAATCCTGCTTCAAAAAGCGGGATATGCATTTAAAGTCTGGTGAACGGACAACATGGTTTTAGCACAATTTAACATCAAGACAGCATCCTGGTGCCATCACTTGAACTTGCATGATAGTTTGCATAGTATATGTATCAGGGTAGGACTACCCTGCCACACCTTGTCCATACTAAGTATGACACAAAAGTTGCCAGGATACTCTAACTTGAAAAGATAAAATGGAGGAATGTATGGGATTCAGGATTTTTAAAGTCCTCTTGCTAACTCGCTGGGACACTCATAAGGTAGACTAATAGGAGGTAGTGTACAGACCTGATAATTTTCAGGATTTATATATGTTGATATGTAGCCATTGTAGTTGTTCTGAATGTGTCACAGCTCACTGCTATGTTACCCACATTGGTAACTAATACAGTCAGTGCAACTACTATGCCAGTAAAGTTGTAGGATTTGTCATAATCCTGTGTATGGTGCAGGTACTGAGTCACTAGAAGATGGCATGATCCTGTATATACTGAAACATGCTTAAGAGATAGAGAGAAATGGATGCAAATGGAAGAACAATGTAAATTTCAAAGTAAAGGTTAGTTTTTTAAGCAGTGATAAAGCTAGAGTGATTTTGGTCAAGTGCTGCTCTAAAGTCTTCAGCTGATTAAAGCTGAATGAATCTTCAGCTCCAGTACTGAATGACTCTTCAGCTCCAGTACTGAGCATCAGTATCTGGTTTAGAGCAATCCGGTTCCTGTCACTAGTGTTATCTGTTCTTGGCAGCCTGGGATCTTCAACCAAGTTTTCATTGTAGCACATGAAAGGTAAAATCCAAGAAGAGATCTACTGTTTATTGAAATCAGAAACCTGCTGGGTGAAGAATGCTGTTAGGTTGAGGTGATGGCATATCTTCTTACTTCCATTTCCTTCATGTAAGACTTACAGTTTTAGGAAACTGGTAGTGCCATGGATTCTCAAATTCACTCTGTCAGTTTTAAAAGGTTGTTATTTCTATTATTATCTTTATCATTTCAATTGTCACTTTATATGGAAATATCTCAGATCTAAATGACTTTCTATAACCATTAGTCCTCAGTAAAAATGCAAAGGACTGAATCATGTCTGAGTATCAGGACTTGTCTCCTCTATAGATGATCTATCTTGACCTAGCTGGAGTGAGCCAAAGCAAAGCCTCGGTGTCTAACAGTGACGTGGTGCAGATTATTTGGGATACACTCCTTGTTCCATGTGTGTACTTTTTTTTTCATTGCTTGCTCAAATTTCTAATAAAATCAGTTATTCTTATGCATAATTTATTTTTTACTATTACATCTATTACAAATAGAACAAAAATATGGTCAAATTAAAGCTGTAATTAACTTACTAGATCAATGATTCCCATTAGTCACATCAGAAAGTAGATTTAGTGGATAACCATTTTTGTTTTGATTATATGGTTGGAACCAAAAGCTACTCCATCATTTTAATTCCCCCTTGATGAAATTTAAAGAAAGACTCCCAAATACAGTGCTTTAAATCACAAGGGTGCTGATCTGGTAAAAGTATCTGTCGACCATAAATTTCCATTAGATTATATTTTATTCTTAGAATGTGAACTAAGGGATTAAAGCTTGCTGAAACCTCCAGAATGCAAAGGTTGTGAAGAAACTGTGGATCCTCCTTGATATCTCAAAGAAATTGCCTTATATACTGGGCCCACTTGTTAAAAGGCATTTAAGGCTGAATACCTGTCTCCCTAGAAGACAAACCATGGGAAAGACAGACACTTTTGAAGGACAGAATGTGGGGATTTGAGGAGACCGAGTTGTGGAAATAAAATGAGAACTTTTAGAGTTCAAGCTTTGAGGGTCCAGAAACAATTAAAATACTTGACTTTATTTATACTTGTCATAAAAATCAGTGGCCATGGAGAGCTTTGCAAATGGCATAGTTTTAGTTCTATCATTTGTTTTCCTTTATTTCTGGTAAAAATCCAATAGTTCCAGGAGATCTGTCTGTAGTAAAAATGTATTATTTTATCCATGGATTTTTTGAACTATGTATTAAACACTTTCTTACTCAGAACATACCAGAGGAGAAAGCAAGCTGTGGAACTTGGGCAGGTGTTGCTGATAAATTTTTGGAGACTGTTTTTTAGCATCCATGTTGATGGTGCACAAATAATGTATATACATCCACTGCTTAGTTTCAGTGTGTTTTACTGAGAACAGAATCCTGTTGCATAGAGAGGTCACAGATTGAGAGAGAAGGGATAATATGGTGAGTGTGTAGAGCACTTATCATTTGTGATAAGAAGCCAATGAGATAAAACAACAAAGCCTTTCCTCTCTTACATAAGTTCATACATATTTATGGAAAAAGAGATGATCTCAAGGCTATTTCCAGTTTCATATACTGTTTCGATTATGTTGAGTTATAATCCTTACAGTTTTTGAAAGTACCTTATGTTGTTTCCCTTATCCTGAATCATCAATATCAATTGCTATGAGTTAAATAAGATTAAGATTACATTATCCAATTAGTATCACATGTCTTTGCTTTGCAATGTCATTTAATACACTTTAATTTTGGGCAGATTTTTTAGAAAGCTGTTTCTTTAGTTATAATAAATGTGGATATGTAATATATTGATTATAGTTTTTACAAATGTTGCTGGGTAGAGCGAATATTAGGAAAGAACAGCAACACTAACTGGAACATTTTTGGTATAACATTTGTAAGTAGATCAAATAATTGCAGCAAATACTTTGGTCAGTTAAAAGTAGGAAAATGGAAACTTGTTTACAAATATCTATCAGTTTAGAATGGGATTTGAGGATAACAATGAGCATGAGATGGGTAGAATACAAAAACCTGTCCAGAATCAAGATAGGATATCAGTGATAAAATAATGAAGAAAAATAACATGGTGACTTCAGCGACTGCTAATGGTCAGCAGCTCAGTTTTATTTCTGAACTGAAGGGGAAATGGTGGGAGGTGGCCGTGACACATGGGGTGTACTTGTTTCAGTCTGATCGGCATTTTGAGGTAAGTGCTCGGTGTGTGTCTAAGTTTGCCCAGGCAAATCTGCTATGATGTATTTCACAGGAGGTATGTGATAAATCCTGGAGGGCCTGTGACTGGGACAGATAATACAATCATTAAGAAGCATCATCTTTTACTGTTTCAGAATTGCTGGTCCAGCAGTTCATAACATTGGCTTGTCTCCTCAGCAGTAGCTTGAGATGCTGTAAGTATTCAGCTCGCCTGCATGACACAATGAAAAGGCTTCTTTTCTCAACAGGGGAGCAGACTATCATTCCAACTCTGCAATGTTTTTAAAAGGTAGGGACACAGAATATTCCTGGGTTAAACTTGGCTTAACATGTCTAAGTTTGTGCTCTCTTGTTTCCTAGTTTATTCATCTAAAAGAAGGTATAATGAGCAATCCAGAAAGCCAAAGAATAGCTACTAAAGACCGTATGATATTTTGATGAAGAGCATGAAAATGTGAGCGTGGGTTCAGGCTGTTTGGGCATTGATTACAGGATCGAAACCAAATGCACTGCAGAGTTTTATGACCTGAATAAGGACCCTAGTCCGTGGTTGATGTTTGAGACCATGGCTTTGGTCAGTCAGACTGGAAATGCCGACTGAGTTGTGCCTATTGTTATTTGACTGGGAAACACCTCATAATCTAAGTGTAGAGTTTTTCCATGCCCAATACTGTAAAGATCAGGGATTGATTGTAACATCTAACACAGATTGTGGGAGTTTTATTTTATTTTTTCTGTTAAAGGAAATCTTTGGGTTTAATAACATATACTATGCAGAACTGTTTAATCTTGAGATAGAAGTTTCTAATGTGCTTTGTTTCCAATGCACACCCTTGCAACAGAATTGAGCAGGGATGTGGAGCATTGTTTGGATATGAAATTGACTGAGAAGGTTAACAATGCTGAGAAAATTCACCCATCCTAATTTACAAGCACACCAGAGACAACAGTGAAATCCTCTCTTTCATGTTGGTAAGGGAGCTCTTGCTTCACAGTCAAGTGCAGTTGCCATTGGCACCCCACACTAAAAGATCCATTAAACAGGATGTAACAGAAGTTTCCCGACACAGACATACCATTCTCTGGGCCTCAGTGCATTAATGCATTTGATTCAAACACAGTAGGAAAAAGTTCCAGTTCAGAGATGAAAAAAAATTTACATAAACTCCTATAGCTTTGTAGAGACATGAATGTGCTGTCTTGGCACAATGCATTGGCCTATTCCTTCCCCCCCTCCCTTTAATTTACTTATTTGTAGCAGAATTGCAAGAATATATTAACATTTGACAGAAAACATGTCAAGAAAGAAACGCAATGACTGTTTTGTTTATATTTTTAAAACACATTAGTGGAGATTTAGTTTCCTCAAATTAATCTGGACCTGAAGAACAAAGAAAGGAAGTATGAAGTTAAACCACTGATCATTCTAGTAATAATTGCTTACAATTGTTGTGAATGAGTGGTGTAGGTCACTTAAGTGTGTGTCCTTCCTTGAAATACAAACGTTAAGTATGTAGGTGATTTTCATCATAATTTTAAGAATCATACTCAAAGTTTTTTAGTGTTTTGGAAAATCCTCCCTGAAGGACTTAGATGACCTGCCCATCAGAACCCATTGATGAGTTTACCTATTGTTTTCTTTGAGTTCATAATCACCAGCAATGAGCGCTGCCATCCTGTGTGGAAATCTGAAGGCCATAGCACTGTCTTTGCATTGTGCAAGCCAAACGTCCCCATCACTAGAATATTTTTGTGAGCCAGTGAACTGTGTTCAGCTTTCCTGGAGCCACTGCTTAATTTTGTGAGTGGTGATATTGGTTATGATAAGTATTTTTGGCATGGAAATTTATAAGTAGTAATGTATTTATGTTACTATATGTGACAATAGTGGTGCTGTTTGTGAATGTCAAGAAATGCAAGTTAACGGTCACTAAATAATAGAAGGGTGGAAGTCTGTGTGAACAATTGATAATTTGATTTGTTAATGCAGAGAACTTCTGCAAGAACTTAGATTTAGTTCACTTAAAGAAATGATAAACCAGTGGAAAAAGGATTCCTATTCTCACTATACGGAGTTTCATGTCTGAGTCAAGGATGCTAACATTTCATTAATCAACATACATTTTCTGAAGAAATGATTAATATATGCTTAGAATATGGGAATTCTGAATGGTAAGGCAGTATCTCTGGTATGTTTTTGAAAGTCTTGTACATTAGATTAGAATGTACCCTCAAATATATTTCTATCTTCCTTCTGAAATATAGTTTCCCTAAAGGAAAACATCTGAATATCTCCCATACAGTCTAACTTGCGAAGCTACAGAATAATTAGTAATTTTCATTCTTAAATTAATTTATCTGCATTCCATGTAAGCATAGTACTTTATGTAGATACATAGAGAGCTTACAGAACATATTGTAATCTAGCAATATTACACATGAGAGATGCTTTAACATTGAAAATATTATATATTCTTATTCTTATTTCATTATGCTGCTACATCTTAACGACAATAGATTCAGATCAAACCCAAGTATGCAGCTTTTTATGAGTACTATCCAAAGATAAGAATAATATTTTAAAAAGCCAGTGAATATGTCAAATGGAAACGAACAACATAAATATTTTCAAAATTAATTAATGGATCTTTCTTGCCTCATTCTATCTTTGTTCTATTATAGATGTTTGTTTTACTTTGTATATTTCTGTGAACTCTCAGATATTCATTCTGCAGAAGACAACTTTCCCCATTTCTAATCTAATGACCAAATCTATCACTTCTGCTGTAGTTTCCTATATCACACTGCTCATTCTAATACTTGAGTTGTATGTTATGTACGGATGAAAAAGCTATCATCACTGAACATTAGAAAGTTTTTTCAACCATTATTTAACGAATTGTTCCATCTGGTGAGTCTATCACATATGATAGGAAATTTGTCAGTTAACTCATTAAGATTCCTGAACTTTGACCCAGTACTCAAGCTATAATTCCTTTCATCCTTCCTGACGATGATGCATTTATTGTATTTTTCATGTCAAATGATGGCTGGCTGTTTACCCCATGGTATCCATTCCTGTGTTGTTGTGACGGCCCTGGGAGAAAAGCAGACACATAATCTCACTTGGTACTTATCTTATTTAATTTTATCAGGTGGCAAGTAATATCATCTTGAAAAATAAATATTGGGAACCATGGTATACTGTTCAGCAAATGCACAGCAAAGCAGCCTTCAAAAGCTTGATTTTTGTACTGTTTAAGGTTATTGTAATCCATTTTGATTTAAATTTTACTGATGTATGAACAATTAAATGATTATCATCTTATTGTGATAATTCTTGTCTTCTCTATTTTGTTTTTATCATTAAATCTCAAAGCAATTTGCAGTGGAGGTCAGTATTATTATTACTACTGCTTCCTAGGAAAAAGCAGAAGAAAAGTAACTTGTCAGGCAGAGGCTGAATCAGGAAGGGGCATGTAAATGCATGAAATAAAATTAGGTTCTGTTGTCTAGTGGGACTAGATGTGTCCCATGCACAACAGAGTACAAAGGGGAAAATACTATTTGTTTTATCTTAATTCTGTCATAGGGTAGGTCGTTGCTTAAAAAAAGTAATGATTTGATTCAACAATAAATACTGGATATAGAACAACTACAAGTCTGGCATGATTAAGCACTTACCTAGGCTATATAATGGTTTTATGTACCTATGCTGTGTATCTGTGTCCTGGTTATAGCGGCCAGGATCAGTTTGTCACTGTGTGGGTGTGTATTCTAAATCCTCTATGTCATTTTTCTCATGAACTGCTCACAATGGACCATTTGCAGCGGCTGCCCAGGACACACCCAACCCCTCAGGCTACAAGCTGGATGTTTAGGAACTCCTGTGGGATGAGGAAGTTTTCCTGTCTTCACACCTATGACTCAGGTGTGATAACTCCCCTCCAGGGAGCCACCAGCACTTTCACACCCACCTGAGGGGTCAGGTCTACTAATGGGACAATAGGGATGCCAAAAATATGCCATTATTCACCTCCCAGAGTAAATCACCCATTGTGAAACTCTCCACCCTGGGGGAGGGACTGGGTGTTCCCATTTGAGCCCAAACATATATAAGCTTGGGATTTTGGGACTGGGATCTCTCTTCAGATCCAGAGGAGGACAAGGGCCTCGACTGGACTGAGACTGCCATCAGACTGCAACTATCATTTTCATCAGCAGATTTCTTCCTTCTTACTTTGAACTCAGGGAAGCCACGTGGTTCTCAGCACAGGGGTTGGTGAGCTCCACTGTGCTCCTGCCCCACTGTGCTGGGTTGTACATCTGTTTTTGTGGGATAAACGGATTTTCCTTTTGTATCAGTGCATTTTGTGATCTTTTTTATTAAATTGTTATTCTGACTTGCAATCCCATTCTGAGTTGGATTCATTTCTCCTGCCGGTTTAACTCTAAACCAGCACAATCTGCCATCATGGAAACTATTTTAACATGCATATTTTAAGAGAAGAAGCAAAATCCCATTTTAATTTTTTTGGCTTCTCTTTGGAGGTTTATGCTTCAGTTAAAACAATAACCAAAATAATAATGAAGTTCATGCCTTTACTATAGCAGATCTGAGTAAATGGGACACTTCTGAAAAAATGCAGTTTTCTGAGTTAATTAAGAGAAAGAAAATTCATCCTTGTTTTTGCTCACTGTTGATTTTCCTCTTGGTAAAAAATTCAACAGCTCTCTGTGAGACCCACTCAAAGAACACTATGCCCCTTTGGCATAGACTACTAAACAAGTCCCAGAGAGCTTAGAAGATTATCAGCTGCTGAGGAAGCAGACGTTTGACTGTGAGCCTGTAGACATACACAGTAGGGTGCATAAAATAAGGTAAAAATAATTGTGCCAATGTGTCTGGTTGAGAAATTCAAAATTCCTGCAAGTGAGAAAATAAACAAACAGATGAGATGGAAAACTGTAGTAACACCAGTTGTGGATGAGCTGTTTGAGAGCATAGTTTTCCTCTTTGCACAGAGGAGCAAGAGATTGTGTTGTGGGTGTATGACGGAAGAAGAAGAAAAATATAGGAAGACAAAGTTGTAACTGAAAGTCTAACTTAAAATAATTGCAGGTGTGTGAGAGAAAACAGAATAAAGACATTGGTCTTTAATAGGTATGAATCAGCACAAGAATTAGGGGACTGATTTATGTAACTCATACCAATTTTATCCTTCCTAAACTCTATTTCCAGCATAAAAATAATAATGACATTATATCTATTATAAATTTCAGAAAATGAGATCCCTGAGCTAAAAATAGAAAGAAGTAACTTTAGGGGTTTACCTTTTATGTGTCTTAGGTAAGAAGAAGTGATTCATAGTTTTTATCTCATATACTGTAAAGGGTGCAAGATTCTCCATGGTAGTACCTTTGTGCCTCTAAATAGGTTTGTGCTGGAGCAAGAGGAGAGGTATTGAGAACAGATTGTGCTGAAACCTCAGTGATGCTGTTGTGTACTTGCTTACAGATGTATGTAGTCAGAGGAGACTGACTTTTGAGACCGCCAGGCAATATAAATACCACTCTTAAAACATAACTGGAAGAATAGCAGGGCTCATGGCAGGTTGTCTGCACTGGATGGTGACCTAAGGACAACATTTGCCTAAAACCTCTGAGTAGGTCTGTCAGCACACTGTGATGGGGTATAAAGGCCAAGACAAGGCAGAGGTACACTGAGGAACAGTGTGATCCAGATCACAGCTTCTGGGCACATCTGGGGTTTTGCTGACAAATTAAAACAGTTGAATCTGGACTAGCAGGCATCTTATGTGCAGGTATCAGCAGAATAACATTCAACATACAGAAAAGAGCCAGAGCATGTATGGGTTCCCTCAGCCTGTACGTCTGCTCATTTCAGGTGTGGAGGAAACCCAGAGCACAAAAATGAGAAAATAAATATTATGTGAGGAAATTGTAAAATGAGTTATCAGGTAAAGTTTGAACAGCTTTGTAGCCTACTTTTTCCTCGTTCATCCTCACTCCAGATTATCCATTAAACATACTTTGATGAATATTCCCACAGATTATCCACAGATTATTGCTACTGAAAGTTGCTTGATTTTCTGTTTTTCACAAGGTGCCCTGTCCTGACAGCTGCTGCTCCAGCAGCACAGCCTTCCATTGTACCAGCATGATACATCTGGAAGTAGGAAACAAGTCACAAACTAACTGATTTATTTAATTTTCTTTTTCTTCACAGATTTGTCCTCTTTTTGCATGTTGCAGCAAGTTTCTCTCTGCTTTTGGTGTCTGCTAAATCTTTAATTGATCTGAAAGAGAATAAAACACACACAAAAAAACCCCAAACAAACAAAAAACAAATAAACAAAGAAACTCCTTGTGTGACATCCAGAACCCTGTTGTAGATTTTCATTTGGCATAGATTTAGTATAACTTCTCTTCTACAACATTCTAGAAAACATTCTGGGATCACCAGTACTTGGTCATACGGACTTAGTGAAGTGAGTCTGGCAAAAGGCCACATGAAGATTAAGAGATTAAAACATCTTTTGCATGTGGAGAGTCTGAGAGAGCTATGACTTCAACTTGGAGAAGAGAACACTAAGGAGGGGACCTTACCCATGTGTATTCCCACCTTATGGGAGAGAATGAAGACAAGGGGACCATGTTCTTTCAGTAATGCCCATTGAAAGGACAAGAAGTAAAAGGAACCAGTGAAGAAAAAGGAAAAAATATGTGATATTATGTCAATTAATTGCATATATTGTAATTCTTCACTCATGTTCTTGTTATCATGACATGGAAATAAAAGTAATTCTGTGGGTCAGTATCCAGAATGAGCAGGCATGAAGGAATTTGTTCCTTTACCTGATCATACAAGTACGAGTTAGGACAAGCAAAACAGAGTATCCCCAAACTGAATGGCAGTGATAACCACTGATGGGGATAAGGAGCACATGAGAGCTTTAACTATTATAATAAACAACAAAAATTAAAATAACATTGCTTTGGAAAAATTGATCAAGTATTCAAGTTGTAACTTGATTTGGAGCAAAAGCTTAACGGTTTTGGAATCTTTGCCCCTGTTGATTTATTTGAAATAGGTTTCCCACTTGTTTTGAACTGTATAGAAGTCAGTCATCTAAATGTGCAATGTGGTGCAGTAGAACAGATGCTCTATTTCAGTGTCCTAAGGCTCAGCATATGGGACTCATGGCTTACTGGATTAAGATAACCACTCATCAGCTTGTGGAATGTTTTTCAGGGCTTTCTGATGTGATCTGAAAAGATATATTACAACTGAGATACAGATCTACTTTTATACTTGGGTGCCAAAGACTAAATAAAAGTGGATCTAATAAAAATAAAAGTATCCTATATTTCAGAATCATCTAAAGGATGTGTATGTATAAAAGGAGACTTTAATCTTCACTGAAATGAAAGTTTGCATTAATAGTATGTCATAGAAGATGGTTTTGGTAAAAATGTGCAAGTGTATTGGTATAATCTGGAAATGGAAACTGTTAAGATTGCATTTATCTATTTATTTATTATTACTGTCTGTAGTCAATCAACAAATATAGAATAATAAAAGATCATGACACAGTTCCATACTAGGTTAAGTTGCACAGGACTCACTGCCAAGACACTCCAGTATGACTTGTACATGAGCATTGGATCAGGTTCCCTTCTGTAGCAAAGTTGTCCTCCTGTCCTTCATAATAACCCTCTGCTAATATTCATTCTTTGCTTGCTCTTCTTCCTGACTTCCCTTTTATTACTATCCTGAATGTTCGTGCCATGAGAGGGAAGTGTTTAAAACTTTGATTACTCACCAGGTCTGCAGAATCAAGCAGCACTGCAGAATGTGCTCATAGAAAAATACAACATCACTGTCAATGGCTGCTCAGTTATAAATTTACTGAAGAAGAGAGTAAGTATTGTCATAGTACTTTGAGACAGTGTTCTCACAATTTTTTTTATCTGCCATCCAAATGTCTTTATTTTTCATTTTTGTTTACCTGCCACAATGAAAGAGATTAAATCTTAATCACATTTTAAAAAATAAATTGATTCAGCAGCCGTCTAGGTGTTTGCTTTTCTTTTAATCACACCATTTATTTTAGACTCTTTATTTGACACTGCATCTGTATATCTATTGAATTCCAAGCATTTTTATTCCTACAGAGTAGAGACTCTGTGTACCTCTAAATGTATAATTTCTGTTTGTAAATATTTTTTTTATTTTTTTATTTTCCTACCTTACATTGTTCTGCGTTTTATTTTTAATGCTAAAGGAAGCCAGGGAAAGTGACGAAGCAAATAGAGCACTGTGCTTTGTAGATGAACATTGTGTCAAGACATGACATAAGCTGCAGGGCCCTGGGCTGCTTGTTCTCCTGCTTTACTGCATACTCTTCAATGACTGTGCTGCTTTTCTTCCTGAAGCTGTGAGAGAAGCAGATGGAAGAATGCTGCTGCTTCTTCTTTAAAGCCTTTGCATCTATTGAAGACATTGTGAAGGTGTAGCATTACAAACTTATTGTTTCCTTGTTGCCTAAAAATCGAGGAAAAAAACCACAACTTTGGAGACAATATTTATATAAGTAGAAAAGAGTTCTTTTATGAAAACTTTCAGGTGCACAAAGTACACAGGCACATACACAGTACAGAGTTCTTACAAATTAGTAACACTACTTAATTACCATATCCAGTGGTTTTATCCAACCTGAGAGCCTGTTGTCCCTGGTACTGCCCCAGTGCCATCCTCAGAACTGCCCTGTTGGAGCACCTCCAGGGGTTCTGAGTCTTCTATTTTGTTTTGACTACAATATGTATTGTTATTTCAGTCCAGGTGTATGTGACCCAAAAATGATGTCCTGGCTGCTGTCAGTTAAAGACAGTTAAGTAGAAATTCAGGAATGTGACACAAATCATGAGAAACCATCAGAAACTCTTAGCTGCTATGTCAAATGTGAGAAACTACACAGCTATATAGAAATCTACAAATATATAAAATATTAAAATCTAGAAATATACAAAAACATTAAGGCATCATCCTGATGGCACTTCTTTAGTTTTACTCTGTATTTCTTAATGTTGTCTTAGAAGAAATTGTTCTGGTATTTTTTTTTTTTTTAATTTGTGATTTATATTTTTTACATTTCAAAACAAACACAATGTATATAGAGCCAGTAATCAACACTGTAGGATCTCTCTCTGCTACTTTGGCAGTCTGTGGATTTGCAACAGTGGCTTGAATCTTACTTCCAAATTAAATAGTAATATTTTGATTGGAGAGGCAGTGTTTACATCAGGAGTTAATTGTCCTAGTCACCCTTTATAGTCAATGAAATCAATATAGTGTGTTTTTAGATTAAAGTAAATTTTAAAAGAATTAAGATGAACTGTATATCCAGCAACGACTCTTTCTCCTTATTAAGGTAAAGCAAGGCTAGCAAGCTCGACATGAATGAAGTTAGAATTAAGTGAAGTCTACCAGGTTTGTCAGCTAGTTATTTTGTGTGATGCACACATTTCCCCTGCACATTGAACTGCTGGTTCTGACAGATGTTCCTGCAGGTAATTAAACAGGGAGCACTTGCCCCTTTTTTGCAAAGAAAATCAAATGAAGGGAGAAGGCATGGAAATGACCATGACTTGTGCCCTGAGACAAGGTCAGTAAATAATATTTAGTTTTCATTTAGGGAATTAAATAAAATAATTTCCTGGTCAGGTAATTAATTAATTAATTAGATTTTCAGTGTCTTACTTAATCCAAGACTTATAGGAGACATCAGTCTGAAATCTAAGCACTTGGAATTTGTACAACATTGACAAAACTCAGGCTTTGTTCACAGTATTCTAGAAACACTTACACATGTGCTTCCTTCTCAAACACACGAGCTGTATCAGAGGTGAAAGCATTGCTTACTGTGTACTTGAAAGATCTAAGATGCAGTGGAAGAATTTTGGAACACGGTGAAAGCTCATGGTTAAAACAAAAAGCTTTAATGGAGAAGTAATCTTACCATCGATGACAAAAATTCCTCTGCATTGAAGACTGTGCAATTACAGCCAAGCATCTTATTAGAAGGTTAGTATGTCTTGAGGCATATGAATGTGGCTAAAGAAACACCAAATGAATCAACACCATGATTTATAATTAAAGAGAGGTGCTAAATATGTTTGTTTGACACTGTTAACTATCTGGAAACAATATTTGTATAAGTTTGTAAAAAATATTTGCATCAGATGGGGAAAAGAGATGCCACCTGTTTACCTTACACAGGCACGTTGGTTTGTGCAAACTAGTTATTATGGATATTATAACTGGCTTGACAAGCAAACACCTGTTTGTTGCTACAAATGCCAGTACTGAAGTTTGCACACCCTCCCACAGTTACAGAGGAGACATCTGAAAAGTGAATTCATGCCGAATGAGAACAAAGGAGGACAGCATTAACCACTGGTCACAATATAATCTTCACTGTTCCTTGCAGGTATAAAGGTGACCCTATACTCCATTTTCTTGATTCAGAATAATTTCAATATGATGACATTGACTTTGGACCATTCAGTTACCTTGAACCTTATACTTGTTTCTCACCATCACAGGTGCTGGTAAGACACACGAGCAGAAATGCCATGGTGTAGAAATCAGAGGGTGAACAGGGCAAGAAATATGAAGCTTTGGCTGCACAGTACTCTGAGGCCTCTGGCAACAGGACATCTAGGTATGGATTCCTAAAAGCAAATTCAAACCCCATGTTTGTGACAGAAGACTCACAAAAGAAGTGGCTACCTATCTACCTGGAGTTTGTGAGTTGTATATGTATGTTTTCCTTAAAATTGCAGCAGGCAGCTGAGGTGGGGAGGTATGAGACAGGTCATGGACAAAGGTTGTGGGTTGAAGAAGAAAGGAAACAACTAGCTCTGTAAAGATCATTGATTTTAGCTAAGAGAGTTCTCAGTGGTAAGAAACTGATTCCTCCTGAAATACGTGGTCTTTTTCTTATTGTCATATGAAAGGGCTGACTTCCCCAATGGAGTCATGCTAGCTGGAAAAGATGAAATCTACATTTCTTTGACATAGATCACTGATTGAATCCCAAAGTGTTAAATAAAATCATTTTAAAAAATGATCTGTTTGGGACAAGTTTCTAAGTATACAAAACAAGAACTGCCCCTAGTTGGCTGTGATTCTTCCATGAGCCATTCACTCACTGTCAAGAGTAGCTTCTGAAGTAGATTAGTGTGGTTGGATCATTAGAAGTAGCTTGTGGCAATAAATAAATAAGAGGAATTGTATCAGACCATCAGATTTCATTGTTTGCTTTCTTACTGAGTGCTTGAAACAACTTTCTAGTGTATAGATAGTGCAGAGATTGACTTCCTTAGGATGTGTAGTCTTTTCCAGGTTTGGTCTTTTGTATTAGAACTTGATTCAAGGACTCACCATAGAAATTTTTGGCTGTATAGTAGCTTTTTTCTTGACTGACATTCATAAACTATACCTTTCTGTGTTCTTAGAAGTGTCAAGAAACAGGATTTGTTCCTGGTTGGGAAATGAAATAAATTATACCAGAATACCAATGTAAGCATATTACTTAATTCATGCATATAGGAAATGATAGGAGAAATAAAAACATTACTCACAGTATCCTGGAATGCCTAAATAAGGGAAAATATACTTAAAGAAAAAATACTTTTTAAAGAAGTGCTAGAGAATTAGATAAGGGATGCAACTCAAACAAACAGGATGTAAACTAAGCTCTGAGTACCCAGATAAGATAAAGAACAAACATTAGATTTCGGTGGTGAAACACTATGCTGCTGTGACTGGTCAAGAACTGAGGTCAAGATGATGAAGAAGACCCAGAAGGACCTTAAAAGGCTTTCCAATAAGGGTGTGACTATGTAAAGCAAAGTAATGAATATGTGTTAAGTGAGACTTATGAATATATAAACTGTATGGGTAATAAAAAGCCCCATCTATCTGTCATTTGGTACGTTCAATTAGATGAGCTATCCTCTGAACATATAGTGCTGAATAAAGAAAGTCCTTTCTGACACCTACAAATTGGTGTTAAGGAGTTTGTTTCTGCCACTTTTTCATATCAGTAATAACAGAAAAACTTTAATGGAACATCAAACTTTGTAAAAATGTGGTAATACTATTGCCAAGTTTGTTAAGTGGACCAAATATAAGGCTATAATGAGAAATAGCCACCAGTAATTTTATGGGATGAGATCAAGGAAGAGAGTGAATTATTCCCCACTGTCATAAAGGGTCCTGTCACATCTTGGCAATTGTCTCAGTTCCTGCTCTAATGGAATCCTCATGCTTTATTTTCCTTTCCTGTAGCTCCATATAGCATACATTCTTCTCCTCATGTAGGTGCCCACAACGATGAACAATGGGGTCTTCTGCAGAGTTTAAGAGTATTTGGTCCTGTAACATCCATACACATTTCATAATAGGTTCTTCTGTCTCAAAAAGGAATCTTCACAGCATTATTTTAAAAAAACTTTTGCATTTCATATGAAAAAAAGTGTATACTAGATGTAGAGTGGTAATTTAGATTTATAAATAAAGCTATATTAAAATAATCTATTTTTCTGAATAAATGTATACCTTATAGTAGACAAAACTATTTTAGAGACTAGTAGCCAGTCATTGTCTCGGCCCATAGCCTGGGGATTTCAACCAGATCTTTAAAAGTCCCTTCCAACCAAACTATTCTATGCTTTTGTGTTTTGTGTAAACTTAGCAGACTTTTTTTCTTAACAGAAAATGTTAGTTGTGTTTTATATAACAAATAAAAATTCTTGCATAGTGTCTGCTGTTTATCGGCAAATCTCCTCACTTTCTAAAGCATAGTATGAAACAGGTACATCCTTTCCTTATGCACAAAGGTATTGTTGAGGGGAAATATTTATAAATAAATGTTGTTATTAATAATGCACTAATTAATATAATTTCCAACCTATGGACACATTGAAAGTAGATTAAATGGCAAAGATAAACGTGGGAATTGGAGCAGAATGTGGTGTCTTTGGTTTTTCCTGGACAGTTTGTCTGTATGCTATTCCCTGAACCAAGTTCATTTATTGGATGGAAAGAGATTTCTTTTCCACAGAGGCATGTATCTCAGTGAATACACAGGTGATTGGGTGAATTCTGTTGTTGTTGAGAAACACAAGTATTTGATGTTAAAGTAAACATATAAATAAACCTCTTAGTAGAAATGAAAAATTTTAAGACAATTGCACACTTTTCTTGTTTTTATGTTCTATCCTGGAGAACACAAATGCTCAATATTTTCTGAAAGAAAATTCATATATGAGATAAGGAGTCCATGTTTCACTGTAGTGGCCTCTTTGCCATTTTCCAGTAGTTTTTTTTCCCTGCCTCTTCTTCAACTTTGCTAGCTTCTGCTGCCCAAGTTGGCAACTTTGGTACAAAGACTGCAGATTAGATACACTTCTTGACTTTCAGAAATTAATTTGATCTCCTTCCCATCATCCTTAGCAAGTTCCTGAGCAACTAAACCCACCATACTCAAAAAGAGTCACAGCCCAAAAGGTTAAGGGTGCTAAAGGTTTGAGAATATCTAGGACAAATGCCTGATTGGGATGGGGTATCTTGCTGCAATATAAGCTGCTGATAAAACAATAGCAACAAGAATCAAACTAGCAGGAAACAAAACCAACTAGTCAAAAAAAAATTAACAAAAAAGCTATGAGACTGTTGATCAAATACTTTTCACGTGGGATAATTGCCTTTAGTGAAATATTCCAAATATGTAGGAGGATCTGAAGATGTCTATGAATTCACAGTAGAGAAAAAGATCAGAGAAATGAGCTGGGTCTAGCTGCTATAGTGTGGCAGATCTTGTTTGTGCTCCTTGCTGTGTTTCACCAGGTGAGCACCACTATAGTACTGAGTAGAAATAGAAGAAATCAGCTGTGCACAGGAGGGAGAAACATTTTAAGTTATGGCCATTTCTGACTCTTCCCCCTCTATCCCTGTGCTAATTGGTCATGGCTGCCAAAAGTGGTGATAAGGTGTGAAACCCTTACAAAACTAATACTACTTAGAGGGAGGTTGAGGAGAAATTAAATGAACATGGAGTGAATCTTTTGCCTTCTGGACTTGTGGATATATTTATAAAAGTCAGACACCAATGCTGAAATGAGAGATTAGATTTCATTGTGCTGAGAAGTTTCTCCCATGAGGACCACATTTGTCATTCTGTAAAATGAAAACCTGATTTTGACAGTTCCATCTGTAAGTAAGTAACACTCCACCATGTGAATGCTGGGCTGTGACTCAGTGTGCCACAGAGTACAGACCTGAATTTGTAGAGCGACTCTCCACTTTTTCTTACTTCCTCACAGCTTTTTCTTTTAGTTCTTTTATTAAGGAAGCTTCTATCTGCCATTGTTCAGCAAATAGGATTTTGTCAGGTGCATCATCTTCGTCTTGATGGAATTGATTCGGGAGCTGAATTGTATATCAAGTAATTGGAATGACCTAGCAGAGAATGTGCCTGCATTTATAAACAGGCTCTGAACTGAAATAATATATAAGAAGGTAATAAACCAATCTCCCAATTTCCCAGTAAAGTCTCATTATCAGCATCCAACACCACCTTGATTATGTTGCTCTCCTGGTATAAAATCCAATTTATTACTTTTCCTTTTAAATAATGAATTATTCTATTCAGCTTAGTCAGGGGTTTATAACTAGAAGATTTTGGTGTCTGTTTTAGAGCAACTGGAATTGTTTTACTATTCTATTAATTTTTGTGTTGTAGTATGGCATCATGACATGGGAAAATTGGTAATTTTTTTAAAAGGTTAGCTTTCCAGGTTTCTATTAACAGACCATCTTTATACAGCAGATTTTCTCCTGAAACTCACCATGCAATGATGTATTCTTGCCTTTTCACAATATATTTTGAGTATTATCAGTTTGAAAGTTTTCTCAAGATATTTTCTCAAGTCTATTTTCAAAGTTCAAAAGTTCTCCATGTTTTCTATATTACTCTATTTCTATATTACTCTATTACAGATGAGATTTGAGAATAGTTCTTCAAAAATATATGTAGTAGTTTTGGGCTGAATGAGAGCTTAATATCTAAGAAATGACCAAACCTCTATATTCAGTTTGTATTTGCCACTCCACTTTAATTATCTTAGGGAGAGCTTTTGCTGCAAAACAGACTGATATGCATCATTTCAATATATACGAAATAAAATGACTAGGGAATCCATCACATGCTTCAGTGTGGACAGCTGTACAAGCTACAAATTGTCAAGACATGGTCTGGTGTTGGTTTGCAGTGTTTTTGTTTTTGTTGTTGTTGTTTTGTTTTGTTTGTTTGTTTTTGTGTGATTTATTTGTTTGTTTTATTTTCTGCATTGCTGTAGTTAGATGAGATGTGGGAGTAACAGACCAGAGCTCTGGGGGCTATGGAAAGATGCTTGCATTTGCTTGACTTGCATAATTTTCTCATCACTTTAGATTTGAACTTGTTCTTGAGCTGCAGTCAGGAAAAAGATTGTTCTCATCTCCAAGTAGCATAATCATCTGGCCATGCCACCCCAGTCTGTTCTCTGCCAGCCATGGTTATGAGTGATAATTGGTTCTTTTCTAATCTCTGGCTGTTTAAAATTAAGTGGAGTAAATGTTGTGCAGAAGGAGGTACCTTGGCAGACATGAATCTCTAGAGCTCTAGAGTACCAGGAAAACTGCAGTCCGAAGCACCAAACAGCGACTACACTAAATATGTTTATATGTATGGTCTAGAATGTCCCAAGGTTAATTCTGAGTTTTATTAATATTTCAATTAAAAAGTGTGTCTGGATTAAGGTTGGATGCCTGTTTGAAGACTAGAAATGAACGTTATCTGTTTTAATGGTTTCTTCTCTCCTTGCAGTGTAAGAAATAGTATATTGACATTGTACTACTTCCACTGTTTTTTGGATAGCAGTTACAAAAATACACAGGGTCAGTTTTTACAATTGGCTGATTCAATGAGATTGTCACATATATAAACATGTATACAAAATGATATGCATTATTTACATTAGCATTTCCTGTTTATACACTGAAAAGGGCTTTCCAAAGAACTTGAACTTCTGAGTGACTATGTGCAAAGGAAATCCTAGGTCACTGAGTCACTTTCAAGCATTGCAATTTCTTATTGCACTGCCATAACCTAATATCAATCTGCACTCCACCTCTAAAAGTTTGTGTATGTGGTGGAACAAGAATGTAGTAACTGAAAATGTGAATTCACTGGATACATGTAGAGGGATTTATTTCCTGTGCCATATTTATCTCTCTCACACTGTTAATTTTCCCATGCAGATGTCTTTAAGACTGTACAAGTTGATTCCTATTGAAATTTAACCTCTCTGATTCACCTTATATTTTTTTCCAAAGCCAATAGTTGCCCCATCTTTCCTCTCAAAATTGAAAAGTGTGCCTTTCAGTGCTTCATCTGGCAAAAACATTTGGAAGAATAAATTGTTAACACTAAGACACGGAAGTGTTTGAATGCTGTGGTACTATACAGAATCTGTCCAAACCCTTAAATCAGTTATCCTTTCCAGTACAACTCATGCAGAGGGACACCTGCACCTAAATAATTAATCAATTAATTAATTCAGATTAAATGGAAGGAATACATAAAGTCTTTGCCATGGTGTGGTAGATGAAGTCAGTTTACTTGGTTATGGTTCCTTATAGCTGAAAAGAATAATGTTTTCTTGCATCTGTGACAAAGAACTGTCAAGTCACGGCAATTATTTTATTAATATATCTGGGCTTTTATGTTTCTAGCTACTGAGTTTAAAGGTTCTTGGGGAGTGGCTGTAGAAAGCACTGAAGAGGAGGACTCTGTGCCAAAATTTTGCTTCCCAGCTTTGATTTTTACCAAGTGAGAGAATGCATGCAGTTTAAAACAGATGGCAGTTCTTGACGTATGAAGAATAAAACTAACATTAAGGGGTTTTTTCGGGCTCTGTGTGTGATCTGTTGTAGTTTGTGGTATTCAGTACGTTAAGCTTGTTACTGTTTTAAGGCTGTATCTATAGCTCTTATATCCTGAAGGAAAACTGAGGCTGCGTTATTTTTTTTCTGCTAAGCAATTACTGAATCTTTCTAACTGAAGAACTTTGTCGCTTCTGTAAGAGAAGCCAATGTTAAATAATACTCCTATTTACAGAATAAATAATCATAGTGTAAAAATTCTAGTACATAAATCTTTGCCATTAAAATAATAAAAATATTTAAATAACAGTGATACTAAAGTTTAGGTTTTCCCTAATTGATGCTCTAAATACTCCTAGGATGAACAGAATTGTCTTTATTCTGCAGAATTGTGAACTTCAAATTGAAATTTATTTCTTTTACAACCTTATATTACCAGATATTGCAATATGTTTTTCGCCAGGTTGTCTGAAACTACGTCTAAAAGAAGAGTATCTGGACTATTCTAAATAAGGTGAAAAGAAACATCTGAAAAAGGACCATAAATGCTAAGATGCACATAAAGAGTTACTTTTATCAAATTATGTAAATTTCTTTTTTTCTGGAATGCTTGCTTGATAAATCTTATCTTCCTTTTTCTTGATGTGGATGCTGATGAGATTGTAAAAATGTATTCTTTATTTTTTTAAGGACTTATTTCTATTGGAACAATTATGAGTTCATGGCTTCTTTACATTTTAAATGATAGTCTGGATTCTTTGAATTAACATAGCTTGACTATGGGAAAATTACTCTTTTTATTATATCACTTACATGTTCTCAGTTTTAATTCTATGCAAATATATATTTTTAAAAAATTATATTTCCTACAAAATAGTGGATTTCATAAATATGCACTAACCCTGAATTAAATCCCAAGAAAATGTTAAGTTCTTTTTAATGAAATAACATTCTTAAATCCTTCTCAAAAAGCAAACAAACACACCTTTTTATTGCAAGATTAAATATATCTTCCAAAGCCCTTCTTGAGCTCTTGATGCTGCTGCTTGTTAGAATTGCATCAGCTATAGAAGCATAATTACCAGTTCTGACAAACAGCTTTCATGGTAACGTGCAGCCTGAAGCCTGCCCTGGCATATAGGAGAAGTGGAGGATTGATAAGAACTCTTGACATGTGTCTTGGTCTCTGCCATATTACTGAATTATTACAGAAAAAGAACTTGCTGATGCAAATCAGGAATAGAGTAAAGCTGGTGAGTTGCCTGGGTGTTCTTTTAAAAATGATTGTTAGCTTGTTCATAGTGTTATAATAATATGAGCAATAAGTTGTTAACACCCTAATTATAGTCTGAAGTAATCAATTAAACCTGAACATAAGGTTTTCATTAAGAGTTAAATCTGTGGTTATTAATAATATCACTAGAGGGAAAGATGAAACGGAGACAAGGCTTTTTACTAAAATTAGTAAAAAGATACAGCTATTAATTAATTTCATCAACTCATTCTGCTTCTGAAAATGAAAGCAGAATGTTTTGGGGAGATAGTCTAATAAAAGGGCTGAATCTCTGCTTTGAGTAGAGAGTATACCTAATTTCATGAAGAGTCAGTTTGTCTTTTTCATGTAGGTTGGTGCATATACACAGTATATTCTTGGGTTAGAAGAAAGAGAAACAGGAGAAGTGATACTAAAATTGAAGATGCCATGGTTTAACCCCAGCTGGTACCCAATTGATCCCCAGTGGGATGGGAAAGAGAACTGGAGGGGTAAAAGTGAGAAAGTTCATGGGTTGAGATAAACACAGTTTAGCATGGCAAAAGCCATATGTACAAGCAAACCAAAGTAAGGAACTCACTTTAGGCTTTCCATGAGCAGAGAGGTGTTCAACCATCCCCAGGAAAACAGATTTCCATCATGCATGACAGTGACTTGGGAAGACAGATGCCATAAATCCAAATATCCTCCCCTTCCTCTCCCAATTTAGGAAGGAAATTGAGGTGCTGAAGCAAGTTCAGAGAAGGGCGATGAAATGGCTGAAGGGTATAGAGCAAAAGTCTTATGAGGAGCAACTGAGGGGGTGTTTACCTTGGAGAAGAGAAGGTTCAGGGGAGACTTTATCACACTCTACAACTGCCTGAAAGGAGTCTGGAGCCAGGTGGGGTAGGTCTCTTCTTCCAAGCAACCTGTGAGAGGATAAGAGGACATAGTCAGAAGTTGTGTGAGGAAAGGTTTAGATTGGACTTTATGGAGAATTCCTTCACAGAAAGGGTGATTAGATATTGGAATGGACTGCCCAGGGATGTGGTGAAGTCCCTTCCTGAAGGTCTTTAAGGAAAGACTGGACATGGCACTCAGTGCCACAGTCTAGTTGGCATAGTCATAGGTGAAGGTGTTCAGTCATAGGTTGAACTTAATGATCTCAGGGGTCTTTTAAACCTAATTGATTCTGCAATTCTGTGATTCTTCTCTCTTTCTTGATAAGTATGATGACATATGATATTAAATATCCCTGTGATCAGTTGGGGTCAGCTGTCCTGGTTGTGTCCCTTCCCAATTTCCTGTGCACTGCCAGCCTCCTCACTGGTGAGGAGCAAAAAATGCCTTGACTCTGTGTAAGCACTGCTCAGCAATAACTAAAACACCTCTGTGTTATTGACACAGTTTTCAGTGTAAATCCAAGACACAATCCATGCTAGATAATGCAAAAGGAATTAATTCTACTCCAGTAAAAACCAGCACTGAAGACATACCCCAAAATAAGAAAATTGCAGCAGTTGTCTGTTTGGGCTAACAGACATATGTCAATGCGACTTTCTGTGTCGTTTTCTTTTTTTTTTTTTTTTAAATGGATGTATATGCACAATTCTAAGATGATATAGTCATCTGTCTTCTGTGTCAGCCTCAGTCAGTGACATTCATGTGTATCAGGTCTTCTCCCTCACTTGTCCTTTCCATAGCCTCAGTCCTGATCTCTCACCCTGGACTGTTGTCCCCCATTTTTTTACCTCTGATATATTTCTTACAGCTGATGAAGGTAGATACCTGCTTTTAAATTTGAGGCAGTGATGTGGCAAATGCTGGCCAGATCTTATTTCTGTTGTCCTCTTTGATCCAGAAACTGCACACAGCATGGTCTAGAGAAGTAAGAAAATGAAAATTCATAGAAATCTCTTGGCAGATGCAGCCACAATTCACACAGGATTAAGCTATGCTAATGTAGCAGAATTCTGTTTATCTTATGCAAGTTTTGTGTATGAGTTGTTGTTCTTGTTTCCCTCAGCCCTGGTAACTTAGCTACAGCAAGTGCATGAAACTTTTGACCCTTTCTGCAGTAGCGTTCCAGGCCACATTGGATGGTGCTTTGAGTAACTTGATCTAGTGAAAGGTGTCTCCGTCCATGGCAGGGGGGTTGGAACTCGAACATCTTTAAGGTCACTTCCAACCCAAATCATTCTATGATTCATCGTGAAGTGGTAACATGTGGTTGAGAGATTTAATTAAATCTGATCAAATGCTCTGAATGAGGGGAAAGTATATTAATAAGCTTCATAGCAGAGCACAGTTTATAAGCCTTAAACAGACAACTCTTTGCTTTTGGTCAGTTTGTCAAGGTAAGATCTTTGATTTTGATTGGACTGAAGCTTTCCTTAGACATTCACATGCAATTCACTTGGCATAAGCATTTGGAGCACAGAAAATTTCATCCTAAATGGCTTCAAAGTTCAAGACAGCATGAGCAAGTGAAAAATAGGCCTTTGCTTGGGAAATCTGGACAACCTTTTTAGTAAACATTGTTCCTACAAATAATTACAGATGCCTTTCTTCTTTCCCTTTCCATTACCAAGATAGCTTCTTATGCTAATACCTTTATCTGAAATTAAATGTTACACAGAAAAAAACAAAGAATGTCCATGAAATCAAAATCTCAGTGTTTTACAATAATACACTTCAAATTGTCCCTTTTATCTAATTCTATGGGAATAAGATATGAAGCTTCCTCCAATTCAATAACATTTTCCTTTACGACTAAGCTCTGCTATTGAATATATGTGATGTTTACATTGTTTCTCAGGGAATGCTTTTCACTAGTCTCAAAATTATGTCTTCCTTGTTGAAAACATTTGAAATTAACATAATGGAAGTAGCAAGAAATGCAGATGGATGGGTGGGGAGAATTTTGGTTTTGAATAAAACAGCATTGGTAGGCTTTTAGATCTCAGATACCTTTTAGTTACACTGAATTTTTATGCAAATTTTAAGTGTTTTAAAGACCCTATCCAGCTGGCTGAAGAGTAAATGCTACTATTAGCCACAAACACACACCACACACACAAAAAAAAAAAAGGGTGGCGTTGTCTTTTGGCAACTGGTTCTGTTTCAAGAGACTGTGAGTGTTAGCTGACCATGGGTGCTGCTATGGAGTTCCAGAGTTAAAGCCTGTACCAGAATTCACTCTGCCTACACATAAAAATTTCAGGACTATTTAGCTTGTCAGTGCTAGTTTCTCTCTGCAGCTGAAATAATCTCCTGTAACACAAACACACTGATGAAGCACATCACCTCAGCACACATCAGCAAACATGCTCATTCCAACAGACTATGGTCTTCCCTGTTGCACCTGCAAAAATAATTTAAGGATGTTAATGTGTTACCCCTCCCTGAAACCTTAACACTTGTTTCTACCACTTGAGAACTGCAGTTTATATCAGAATGAAAAAAAAGATGCAACTCTCCTGCTTATGTTCAGGCTTTGATTTATGCATCTGTCTTTGTTTAACCCCAGCCAGCAGCTGAGTCCCACTCAGCTCCTTGCTTGCATCACCTATTCCCCCCATGGTGAGATGTAGAGGAGAATCAGGAAAGAAAAGAAAACTCAAGTTTAAGAATTAAAGGAAAGTGAAATATAATAATGGTGTTACTGTTAATAAGCATTTTCATAAAAAGGAGGGGGACAAAGGAGACTAAAACCAAGAGGAACAAGTAAAGCACACTACAGTTCCTCACCAACCCTGGATTGATGTCCAGCCCATACTTGAACAGCAGTCATCCCCCTTCAAAGTGACTCCCCACTGTTTATGTACTGGACATGATACTCTATGATAGGGACCCATTTTGCCAGTTTGGGTCATCTGTCTTGACTATGCTCTTTCCAATACTTTTGTGCATCTTCTTGCCAGTAGAGCAAGAGGCACTGAAAACTCCTTGCCTTAAAATAAACACTACTGAGCAACAGCCAAGGCATCAATGTGTTATCAACCTTATTCTCCCACTGACTCCAAAATACAATGCTGTACCAGCTACTAAGAAGAAAATGAACTCCATCACACTCAAAACTAGAACAGCATTTTGATGAACTGGGGTTTCTATTGCTGCAGACTGGCTAACTGTGTTAATTAAGAGCTTTCCCAGTTTGTTTTTCATGTGGTCCAAGAGTTCTCTTCCCCATGAATGTCTGAACCTTTCTGTCACATTGAAGTGTACTGAAAATGGAATATAAATAGTAAATTAATAATAAATTCACTAATCTCAATAGCCTTAGGAGTATTTCTGTGATCCTTGGATTTTGTTGAAACTACTCTTGGTACCTCAAGCCATGCTGATTTTGTTACCCACATCCTTAGAGCCACCAGCATACAACAGCCTTTTATCATATGCAAAAGAGATACAAGGTCTTAAATGTTGACCTTTTTTCATATGTAATGCAAATTACTTGTAAGGATTAAGGTGCTACATCTTTTGTTGTAATCTTTTGTAGGTGCATCACTAGTGCATTGATAAGGTGTTTCAGACTGCTGTCTCCATTTATCTTATGCTTTATTTTGGGGGACTTTAGTATGACCTCTACCAAGTGTTATGAATCTATGTTGCATGTATCAGTGAGGGACTGTGTTCACTTTAACCTGCCAGCAGTGGTGTCTTCTGAGGGGAAGCTCTTATTTGGTCTGCAAGATAAATTTCTATATGACTGATTACATTTGTTACAAATTGTTTTATGTACATAACTTATTCCCCAGTTTATTGTTCTTGCAGAAGACTTGTACCTTCCATGCTGAATATAAGGACATAGTTGAGCTAATGTGACAGAGCAACGATGGAGATGGTGAAGTGGGAGAAACCAGGTAGAGTACTGGGGGAGTAAAGGTAGTCAGGGACAGGATTGGGCCCTGCTTTCAGAAGAAGATGTAAAGAGGGTCATGCACATGAAATTGTAATATTGAGGGTAAGCAGCGGTGACAGTGCTATGCAAATATGGGACAAAAGCACAGCTATGCACCATCCCAGAGGAACTGGGTATCTGTGCTATTGTCTAGATGTGTTCTACAGCAGCAACTTCTGCCTTCAGAAACATGGCTACTGTACTTTTGGGTTTGTTATTTCTTCTTTTTTTTCTTTTTAATTTTTTAAATTTTTCTGTTGATCCTTTTTGACATGTTGTGTTAGATTTAATTTTGTTTTCCATGGTTTCTTTATTTGGAAAAAAAAAAAATAAAGTATGCAAAATAATACAGTGGCAGTCGGTTTTCATGCTAACATTTTTCCATTAAATACATTGGAGCAATATATTTTATAATGAATTGTTAATTAAGCTTTTTAAAACTAAGAACTGCAACTGAAGTGCAGCAGAGGATAGCATTTTTATTTGTACTAAAAGAACAGAAATGTGAGAACACAGTAACATTTTATCTTCAATCTGATTACCAGGATAGAAGAATACAATCCTGATTGAAGACATGCTGAGTAAAGTCTTTGGTGTAGAAAACTGCCTTTTGTTTTGTGTATCAGTGCAGCTGTGAGTTCATTCAGCTATTTTTCTCATCTTTCCATCAGTAAGTGGAAGATCATGTGATAGATGAGTTTATACGCTTATAAATGCATCCACCTGATTCACTTTTTGAAACCAGGAAACCATACTCATCCCTTGGACAATATTTTTTCTACTTTTCTGTCTTTTTATATAATGTTTTTTTGCCTGTGAAGGACACCCTTCCCCAACTACTCTGTGTGTGTGTGTATGCATGTCTGCACATGTGTTGTTTTGTGCTTGGGAGAAAAGGAAGAGATTTTGAATTTGGCCTTGTATTTTGGGCCACTAAACCTGTCTCCTATGAAAGATATTATGAGCTACGAATAGCTAAGCACACTTCAGTATGTACATTATTAGACTGCTTTCTTCCTTTTTAAGTTGAATGACACTCAGAAAGTTGTAGATACTGAAGGAGAAGAACTTAATTATCTTTTAGACCTATGAAGAAGTAGCTAGTAGTGGCTTTGAAATTTTTTGTGGTTTTAAGACAGAGAAGCAAGTAGTTAAGATGCTTGAAGTTCACAAAAGCACACCCAAATTCCCACTCTAAAATGCACCCCCCAGAGAAAAGAAACAGCCTTAGCTATGAAACCAGTTTCATAGCTGGATAGATAAATGGTCTTGTTGGTTTTCAAAGTGTCAAGCAAATATTTTTATCTTTGAAACTCTCTAGTTCAATGGCAAAGGTTTTTGTTCCCGCAAGACTAAGTATGCTGTTTAGTGTTGCAAATAGAATTTTGACCTTCATTATAAAGCTTTCTTCTAGAGCTTAGCTTTCTTAGTGCTCCATAGTGTTTCCTTTTTTCCCTGACCATTTTCTTCTGCAGTTATATGCTGAGATGCTCTTTTTTTCTCACTGTGGGCTCTCTTTACCACTGTTAATGATCCTGGATGATCGTGTTGCTTTCTTTTAGCTTCACACCTGGATTTTTACAGAAGGATGAAGTGGTTCTATTATGGTTATACTTCAGTGCATTAAAATAATGATCCAGATAGTAGGTAGCTAGTTTATTTTCAATAACTGCAACATAAAAATCTTTACTGTAATATTAGATCTATCCAAATTAAAGAGTGAGGTAACTGCATCTTAAAATTGAAGACATTTAGTTAATGAAACACCAGGCTTACAAAACCATACAACTTTCCTAGTGAAAGCAACTAATATGTCTTCATCAGATAAATGCTGCTATTTGCTATAAATTTCTTCGGACTTTTTAAACCACTTATCTAGCAGGAAACACTCTACAATCTTAACATTCTGTTTTGAATACAAACAGCTATAAAATATCCTAAAACAATAGAAAAGGAAGGAGATATTGAAAGAGGCAAATGAAAATCGAGTTTATTTAATAAATAATAAATTCTTAACCTAAACACATTTTAGCAAAAGCCTGACTGTTGCATATATTTTAATGACAGAGTGCTGCTTTCTGCTGTAGAATATTGGCTGTTAGGCACTTCATCATTCTAATCCAGAATCCTTTCCAATACTTTCAAAAAGATTCTTTGCTGCCTTTGGATAAACCAATAATTCTTTTGTATTGTCATAAACATAAGACCACTACTATGATTTTTAGAAAGACATACACCTTGGAAAACACTTGATAGCTTTAATCCTATTCTATTTGACAGAAGTCTCCAAGGTGATTTAGGGGACACTTAGATTTACAGTACTTTAAAGAGAGCATATATTCTCAAGATGGAAGTGGAAAGACTCAGACAAATAATATATCCATATAAATTTGGCTACCTTACAAAATATATGTATGCAATTTGCAGAAAATTCCCTTATCTCCTTCAAACTCACTATATAACTACAAGGTAAAAACTTATAAAAACTTATAAGAAGATGTAAGCTCTGACAAGCTGGGTAGCAGCTCTGGGTCATTCCACATTGATGTGTTGCTGTAAAGGGACTTTGATTTATTTAGATCAGTAGAATTGCAGAGGGCACAGGAAGGAACATACTATAGGACATCAAGTGTCTTTTAAGTAGAGAATTGCTCCGATGGCAAATGGTAACACACCCAGTACTGTTGATGGTTAACTCTTCAAATCTGCAAAATGCCTAACCTATTAAACAAGAGGTAGGGTAAAGCAGTGTAAAATCAAACAAAACACCAGCTCTATGGCAGCTCATAGCCTAATACTGCTCATTCTAGGAAATTATTTTTAATTATCTTTATTTATATGTTCAATTTTATTATGAAGTTATATTTGTATTTTGCCTTTTGATGACCTGAGAGATACAAATATTTTGTTCATTATTAAGCTCTGAATCCACTGCAAAAATTGTGTTCAGTTAACTCAAACCTTTGGCTTCCTCTTTCCATTTTCTTCACCTACTGCTTCCTTCTAAATTGTGTTGAAATACATTCCATCATACATAATTTTAAGTGCCCCACAGAAAACTGAACCTGAAACAGTGAACAAGACATAGGCAATGAACAGCTGAAATTACTTTTTTTCTTTTATTAAAAGGAAGAGATGATTTATACTGATAGTGGGGAAGTCCTTGCAGCAATGGCTATTTTTCTACTGACTCATTTGAACACTTCAGCCAGCTAATTGCCCTTTATAGATAAATTAGTAAGCATGAGTATTATAAATCAGGGAGGTCCTTTTCAAAAAATGAAGACTATCAGTGCTTAATATCTACAGAAAGATGAGGGGTTAGAAGAGTATATTTTATCATGGAAAACATACATCATGTTGTCACGCACAAAATATTGTCCCTGGATTTCTCTGGAACTGAATCAGTTTAATTTGTGAGCAAAGGAGTTCATAAATTATCTGAGACAGTCTCATTGACTGCTAAAATGCAAAGTTCTTATTAAAAAATCAGGACCCTATAGCAGACAATATCTCATGCATGCAGTGCAGCAGATGAATGATGCTGAACTTGAGTTGCACAAGAGGGAAAAAGAAATCAATAGTCCTTGCTTGAGGAAACATTGGACATGCTTATTTTTAAGTCATATGCAACTATAGAGAATTTCTTTGAATAGAAAGCAAAACTCTATAATCCTTAAAATGAAAAATTGCTTGTATATTTGTGGAAAGTAAAACCTCTCATTACTAATTAATAGATACCCAAATTATACCATTATTAATTTCAACCAATTAATTAAGAGGCTTTGTTCCAAAAAGTTTACTTTCAAAATTCTCAATTAAATCAGAGAAAAGAAATTTTATTATAAATGGGAAAGTCAGACCTACTGAGACTGTGAGTTAGCAGAGGGTTTGAATACATACTGAAATAATATAACCCTCTGTTCTGTGAGCTTGTTTTCATCTCTGTAGATCTTAACATATGAGAAAGAAAACAAAATGTACATGTTATTTATTTTACGAGAACAATACTCATTCTTAGTGTTTCTATGGATATAGTTGAGTTGGTGCATTATGACAATATGATTTTTGTAGGCTGACAGGAATAAGAGATTTTTGAAATACTAATGCATAACAAAAATACTAGTCAAGACTAGAGAATTGATATGCCAATCACATACACAGTAGAAATTATATTCAAGGAAAAACATGATTTGGCTAAAGGAACAGAGCAAAAAAACTTTCTGCAAACAGCAGACACCTATTCATTTTCCTCTTATAAAATGAAAATTTTATTTTCCAGAATTCCCAGATTTTTGGGTGTCCTGGAGATAACAAAGAAGACATTGGGGAATGAACACTGGTGGACACCAAATACACTTAATGGAACTGTAGCTGTGTGTGATAGGCACCTCCTTTTTATTGCATTGGTTCAGACACAAGGTTTTCCCCTTCAACACACATTGCTTACATTGCCTTAGTAATCTACACAGTAAAGGCTTTATTCTTAAACTAGAGAACAGGTGGATGTCTATTTGGTAACTTTCCCTTGCTTGTATAAATATATATATATTCAATACCTTAGTTCACCTTTCAAGATCTCAGAGACTGAAACTGGGATTGGACCTGGTTGTAGACATAGAAAAAAGGTAATCAGGGTCTAAAATAGTTCTGACCAGATATCTCAAGATTACTCAGTTACGGAAATAGCTGTTATCCAAAAGTCTGTGATTTTTATTCACAAACAATGAATTAGACTGTTTGCAGATGGATTTCCCCTCAATATTTCTAAAATAATCTTAATTTCCTTCTGGATCCTTGGTCAGTCACAGAGGGAAACCAAGAATTCCTGCAAACAGCAGAATGCACATCAGTTAAACCTTTACTTGACATAAATGCTCAGGCCCTGTTTTAATAGGATTGTTATTCTAAATGACTTCCCACAGCCCTTAGGAATTCCTGACTTTGACGGCCTTTATTTTTCATGACAATAAAAATATGAAGGAAAAAGGTAGTAGATTGTTAGTATGGGACTATTAGTCACCTGCTATTGGTAGAAGAATAAATCTTGGTAATTTTGAAGATTATTTGATGTTAGAGTTTCATATTTTAATGACATGAGTGACAATGAAGTGTTAAATAAACGTCTTTTGCTCTAGAAGTGAGGTCCCAACTAACCTGAATGGCACAGCCAAAATTTATGGTTAAACTTTGTAGGTAACTGCAGGGATGAATTTTAGAGAGAATACCATACAGATTGAATAATTGTTTTTAATAATGTGTAACAAATAAGGTATTGGAAGTGGAAGGCAACAGAATGTTGATTAGTTCCTTCCAAAATGAGGGCTAAGTAATGCCAGACTTCTATTTAAAAAAGTAGGTGGTCATATGAATAGTCTGTATCAGAATGTATAAATAGAAAATGCAGTGAATTTGGTGATATCATTAACTTGATTAGAGTTTCTGCAAATGTTGCATAATGACTTTGCAATGTTAATGATGTTCTTTAGCATATTGCTTTGGGTAATGCTGTTATATATGAGCTGTTACTGAAGGCAGGTAATGTTGCCTGGTAGATAAGTCACTGACCTCAGCAGGGATGTTCAGACTAGACTCAGACAGGCTCAACACTAACATTGACTAAATCAGTTCATCTCTGAATGCTGCTCTTGTAACCCACAGTCTAAGGGTTTAACTGAATATGATCCAAGCCAAGTTTGGTGTATGACAGTTCTGTGAGGCTTGGTTTTACTGAGGAAACTGTTATTAAGAAACAAGAAAGTGAAATAAAGCTATGCAACAGAAGAAAAGTAAAACCCAACAGAAGTGCAGTAGCTGAGATAGTAGTCAGCAGCAGCTGAAGGATACAAGAGGAAAAATGCTGATATTAAAAAGGATAAAACAAATAAGACAAAGCAGAGCATCAAAAGACAGAAGTTCAGCAATGTCAAGAGTCAGTTCCAAAATGTAACAGATCTGACCTTTTTTCACTGACCTGACAATTCCCTGGTTGGGAAAGGCTCACCAGCTGTACTCATCATGGGACTGGTTAAAAAATAATAAAAAAAATTAATGCTTATGTTACTTGTATCATATTCCTTGCTATTTACTATGTTAGCCAATATACTATATCTGAGTAATCTTAAATTATGTACATTATGTGTGCAATATAAAAGATATCCAAACATCCTAGGGTAATGAGGGAGCTGGCAGAAGAGCTTGCCAAGCCACTCTCCATCATCTTCCAACAGTCCTGACTTACTGGGGAGGTCCCATGTAAATGGAAGTTGGCAAATGTCTCCCCAATCCACAAAAAAGGCTGCAAGGCTGACCCTGGCAACTACAGGCCTGTCAGACTGACCTTGGTGCCTGGCAAGGTTATGGAGCAGATCATCCTGAGTGCAATCACACAGCACCTACAGGATGGACAAGGGATCAGACCCAGCCAGCATGGGTTAAGGAGGGGCAGGTCCTGTCTGACCAACCTCATCTCCTTTTATGATCAGGTGACCCACCTGGTGGATGAGGGGAAGGTTGTCAATGTGGTCTATCTAGGCTTCTGCAAAGCCTTTGGCACTGTCTCCCATAATATACTCCTGGAAAAGCTGGTAGCCCATGGCCTGGACAAGTGTATTCTCTGCTGGGTTAAGTACTGGCTGGAGAGCTGGGCCCAGAGAGTGCTGGTGAATGGAGCTGCATCCAGATGGTGGCCAGTTGCCAGGGGTGTCCCCCAGGGGCCAATGTTGGGTCCAGTCCTGTTTAACATCTTTATTGATGATTTAGATGAGAGGATTGAGAGCATCATCAACAAATTTGCTGATGACTCCAAGCTGTGAGGGAGTGTCGACTTGTTGGAAGGCAGAAGGGCTCTGCAGAGGGATCTGGATAGGCTGGAGAGATGGGCTGATTCCAACAGGATGAAGTTTGATAAGGTCAAGTGCTGGGTTCTGCACTTTGGCCACAACAACCCCCTGCAGTGCTACAGGATGGGGATAGAGCGGCTGGAGAGGGGACAGGCAGAAAGGCACCCGGGGGTACTGATTGACAGGAAGCTCAACATGAGCCAACAATGTGCCCAGGTGGCCAAGAAGGCCAATGGTACCTTGGCCTGTATCAAAAATAACTGGCCAGCACGACCAGGGAAGCGATCCTTCCCCTGTACTCAGGGCTGGTGAGGCCACACCTTGAGTGTTGTGTTCAGTTCTGGGCCTCTCAGTTCAGGAAAGATATTGAGGTGCTGGAGCAGGTCCAGAGTAGAACAATGAGGCTGGAGAAGGGACTTGTGTACAAGTGCTATGGGGAGAGGTGGGGGGAGTTGGGGTTGTTTAGTCTGGTGAAAAGAAGGCTTAGAGGTGACCTCATCACACTCTACAACTACCTGAACTGAGAGTGTAGCCAGGTGGGGGTTGGTGTCGTACTCCCAGGAAGCAGCAATAGGACAAGGGGGCACGGGCTGGAGCTCTGCCAGGGGAACTTCAGGTTGGATATTAGAAAGAAATTCTTTACAGAGAGAGTAATCAGGCATTTCATTACAATTCATTACAATTCAACTGGAGTTGAATCAAGGGTTGGACTTAATGATCTTGGAGGTCTTTTCTAACACAATTGATTCTATGATTCTAAAAATGACTCTATGCACATTCCCACCTTTGTTTCCTCACTGATAACACACAGTAGTGCTGTGATACCACCAATCCAAACAAGAGAGAGGCCCTGTTCTCAGCTCTTATCTCTGCTTCACAGTGTTTCTAATAAGAAAATAGAGCAAAAATGTTAATGTTATTAATTGTTCAAGTTTTCTATTCACAACTAGAAAAAAATGACTTCATGGCCTGACCAGATTAATACCTTCCTCAAGGAGGACAGGTGATGTGATCAGAGATCAACATAAAGATCATTGTATAGGACAAATGTTTAAAAGAGGAACCCAAAGAATGAATTAGAGGCTGTTTTACAAGTAGCATGCAGGTGGCACAAACACTTACTTTTACTACATGCTTAATATATTTGATAACCCAATTTTTTTTGTTAAAATGTAGAGTATATAGTGCAAAACCACATTTTATTTAACCATTTTATGCTGAACAACATATTGAACAACAACATAAAGCAGTATCTGTACTGAGGAAATAAAAAGGGCTTATGAGTCAGACAACTTTGTGTATAATAAATTCAGCACATTAAATCTGGCGGCAGAAGCAGATCACAAGAAGCAGAATTCCCACAGAGAGACAGAAAGATGCTCCATGTGAGTTTTTGCTGATCTTTTCAGTGGGTGATGAAAAGAAATTGTTCATCTCTATTTTAACCCTGAATTTTCTCATTTCCATAACAAAATATTATATAATCTTTATCCTGTGATATTAAGATTACTTATCCAAAATGAATGCTGAAATGGTACTCATAAAATTATGAGCTTTCATGTGACTCATAATTTTTCATCTTATATTCTATTTTCTCTAAAAATATTGATTTTTCCTGTGTGCTGATATATTCTGCATATTTACTGAGAATCCAACTGCTGGCCTGTTAGTATTCCTCTCCAATCTCTACAGTGGTTTAAGAGGTCTACAATATATTAACACATTAAATTTAATTAGTGTGACTTTTATTACTTTAAAATAGAATTTAAAAGTGAAACAAAAAAGGTTCAAAACTTCATGAGACTGTTCATTTGAAAATGAGACTTTAGGAGTCTATCAATGAGCCTGATTCACGCAAAGTTTTGAGTTTGAGGTGAGCAGACTGAAAAACTGAGTTATGTTACCAGTTCAGGTAGTGAAAGTATGCACTTTCCTGTATCCAAGCAAGAAGAATGAAGACATTCTTTACCCATATCACTACAGGGAATATACTTGAAGAAGGAATAAAAGAGGTCTAAGGATTATCAGACCTCATTAGGAAAAATCACATCTGCTAATGTCAGCTAGTCAGGCCTTGGGCTCAAAAGATTGGCAGTAATTTATTTACCCATAAAAAGGAAAAGTACTCTTTATCTTCCTTAGTGAATCTGAAAGGTATGAGAATTTTATATTTGGAAACTGTTTCAGGAGACTATATGCAAAATATAACATGGATAATAATTCTGGCTTTATACTCTTTTCCTAAGCATTCGTTTTTTTTGCCATTCTTGTAGATGATATAAATATCTATATATTTTAATTTGAATGCCTGTTTTAATTTGAATGTCTGTTCTTTTGTTTTTATACAATGCAGGATAAAATTCTATGATCACTTAAAAGTATGAGCATTTTATAAAAAAAAAAAAAATAGTGCAGGTGTCAGTTTAATTTTTGGTACCACTTACCATATGTAGGAAAGAACCTAGCTGACTCTAATATCATGAATTTAATTAAAAATTTGTGTTTGGTAACAGTTAATAAGAAAACCAGTTTTATTTTTTAATAAATAAAGGAAAAACAAAATAGTCACTTTTTCATGACATGTTTTGTTTTGGATTTTATTTCTCTTCTAGGAAGATTGTCCCTAGGAAATGTGCTGAGATTAATTACCATGATATAGGAAAATTCTTGCAAGACACTGACATTACTCACTCAGTTACCTACTCAAACCTAGGCTTGTGTTAAGTGGAAGAGAGGATTTAGTAGTAGAATAATAATATGCACTTGATTATTATACAAGTTATAGTACTGTCTTGAAAATGAGTGAAGAGATCTGGAAAAACTGTGGAATGTATAGATATTTTGATTGGCAAAGTTTTTACACATAGATATGATTTGTAAACTATTGCATTCCTTAATTTTATTTTGCACAAATTATCATCAAGACATTCATATGAGATTAAGCTCTGCCTCAAAAAGATGTGAATTAGCATCAAATAAAAGGTTGAGCTTTCTAATATGTTTAATTTGACAGTGGGTTTGTTGTTTTGCATGT
>VXAU01001359.1:526152-543616 GCA_013399695.1 Formicarius rufipectus
TTTTGTTTTGTTTTTTTTTTTCCCCCCCCAATATGAGCTCCTGTAATATAATGGGAAAAAAATGTGAATTTCTTTATTTGGTGGATTACTACACAGCTATGATTATATGTAATTGGACAAGAAGTTTGTGTAGTGGAGCTAATTACTGTAGGCCAGAAATATGTATCAGTTTTATCTGAATACCATAATTTCTTCAAATAGGCTACTAAACCATAGTGGGAATCAACATTCTATTGATTTTCTGTAGAATATTCTGGTACACTCGAATCCACTATCTTCTTGTCTCCTACTGAAATCATGTAATATGTTGTTCATATACACAATCTTATATATACATATTAGTTTTATTCTAATTTTAAAGAAAATCCTGATTTGAATGCATTCATTGACTTTTCTAAATATATATTTTTCTCTGTATGAATATATAAAATCTTACATTAGGTTTTGATAAGAATTATGTACATATAAACAATTAAAATGGTGATGTCTGAACTATACGTTTTGCAAGATATTTACAAACTATTCCAGTTGATTTAGATAGAGAACTATGCAGGACGCATTTCCCCCAAATTAACTATAGATCAAGAGTTAATAAATGATGATAGTCATAAGCAGCTGTCATGTATCAAAACAGTCAAATTTAAATGACTAAAAACTCCTGTCTTATTTATACATGTAAAACTGTACAGTAGACCTGGTTTTACAAAAACCAAATTCCTATGTGCCTTCATTTAGTCTTTGCAAGCAAAGAACTTCTCCCCTTGCAGCAGTTGTGTGTTTGTTACTTGTCTCTATCCTGTGCCTGTCTGTAATTTACTGCTCAGCCATCCCTGAGCCTAAATTCTTTGAAAGGCCTAAGATTGACAGCCCTGCTTGTAATACATATAATACTGATAGTGCAGATTCTATTAAAAATATATAAATTCCCGCTATGATTAATTCTTCCCAGCCTTAATAAGATAAAAACAAAATCATTGGATTTACTGTTTCCCTTGAGGAATTTCAGACCCTTTTGTTCCCCAAGGCTGCCCTTCAACTATCCATTAGGCAAAGCCCACCCCATTTCTGGCTCTGGTCAGGCTGCTAGATAACAAGGAGTTTAATGTTTATGGTTCCTCTTCGTAAGACTACTCCAAAAGTTATCCAATGGCTGCTAATGCTGAAAGAAAAAGTGAGACTGGGAATAAAATTCTGACTATCCCACTGCCTTAATCGGTATGACCTCATAGCACGTTCATTAGCTTTCCTTTTTTAGGCCCATTTGAAATAGGTGAGGAAATAAGCAACTTGGCAAAATGTGTTTAAGATAAGGACTCAAATATTCTACTTCTAACCTGCCACCTGAGATATATTTTCTATACCTATAATCCTCCTTGATGTTTTGAAGGAAGGAACTCCTTTGTGTACCTGAACACATGTCCTGGATTATGTGAACTCTTGAGAAAGAAATAGGCTTTGGACACAATACCAGTGAATTGTTATGGAGACATATCCACTGGAGACAGTAGGAATAGCCATACAAAGAATGAAACTGCAGATCCAATCTTGAAACCGGTTAAATAAACATGCACAGATGTCCTGCTTAGTAGAAGTAAGCTGAATAATAAATACCTCTCCCTGTCTAAGAATACAAGAATATAAAGGGATTAATGATTTAAAGAAGCAAGAATAACAAGGGAAGTGTGGGCGAAGCAAAGAAAACATATAATTTAGTTTTAAGCCAAGAACCCACAGTTGCACATAATTTAAACAGTTTGTTCAATTGGCTCTGATTAATGATTAATTATTTTGGGCTCACTCACAGCAGCTGTAAATATTTTTTTCTTCACAAGAATGTGCATTCTGCACCTGTTTGAATATGATTAAACTTTATTAGCCTTCTAATAAACAGTGCTAACTTTATCCATCATTTGAAATATATAGCCATATTAATAATTATAGCATCAAATATGATTATACCCTCACATTGAAACAGTAACTGCATCAAAGACATCTAGAATTTTGTAAGGAGGCTTTAGTCCTTCTTTAGGGCTTGTTTGAGAGCACCAGGAACCTCCATTTTTTAATCCACCGATGACCAAGGCCAGATTTCCCAACTAATGCAGCTAAAATCTTTCTCCGGACAGTTCCTGACTTGCTCCTTGAAATCTAAACAACAAACTTTTTTAGATTTTTTATTTTTCCAGAAGCAAATTACAACAGCAAAGGAATCTTATAGCACAGCAATTTGTATAAGTGGTTTTCATGTTCTGATAGTTTAGGTTTTATGAAACAGAGAAGAGATACCTGAGTATTCGTATTCTATAAGAGACTGTGCCATACGGCCACTAAAATCTAATGTCAGATTCATTTGAGAAAGATAAATTCCAGAATATCCTGAATATTCCCAGCATTTTACAATGATTTAGAATATTTAAGATTTTAAATAATTTGGAATTCAGACTTGAAACCAGCCAATATGCTATTTTAAGGCTCCAGCCTTAAATGTTGAAACATCTGAATAATTCAGTTAAAAAGTGTTTTCTTTTTTACTAATACTGATTAAGTCCTTTTTAGTTCTTTCCTGTAAAGAGATCTAAAGCAGAGAACGTATTGTACAATACATGGTTTCTATTACATGCAAACATGTATCACATACTTTTGATCCAAATTTTCTTCAGTTGTAGTGCTGGATAGACAGTGGTTATATATCAACATTGAACTAGTTTTGCTGAGGAAGTGTTACTGTAATCAACAATCTCCAAACTTCTACATTTTCTGATTTTATTTTTTTTATAACTCTCCAAATATAGTTATAATATCTCTTTAATTCCATAAATATTTTTGTCTGGTAAGTACAATCTAAACAGCAAATTTAATTTACTCATTTCCTGATAGGTTTAATTATTAGTGCAGTAGAGTTAATAAATTCTTATTCTCCTAAGATATACCTCTGAAATGAATATTTGGTTCCTTCACTATAATCCCAAATTTCATCATACTACATGCTCTTGCTATTAATGCTTATTTAAAGCCTATCATGGAAAAAAAAGGTCTGGAGAGAAGGAATTGCTTTTAGGTGATGCATTTACCCCTTTATTCTTTATGTCACTATCTGACTTTAACATCTACTTTCATTTGTCACCCTCGTTGTTTTCATGTGTGAATGGTAACATAACAGTAAAATGAAGAAAGTAATCCTGTTTTCCTTGTAAGTATTGTAGCTTACTGACCCCCTATACTGCCCTGCTAACTCAGGGGCACTCCTTGCCTTTCAAAAGCTAGAGTCTTTCCTTGCAAGCTCCCCTTCTTTGGTGAAAGCCTGTGGCTGCACTGTGAACTCCGGCCTTCACAACTGCTCAGGAGCTCCAGGTTAACCAATTGGGTGCAAATCTTGTCTTCACCTGGAGGTACAAATGACCCACTGAGTCTGAGAAAAAGGACAATGCCAGTGTCTGGTGAGGTGATTTGTAGTGACACAAGCTCAACTAGGTAACACTTGTTATTATATACACATCGGTGTGGCATTTATTTGGCTTTCACTTTGATGAATCATAGCTCTAGAGAATATCTCAGTAAATCAGTGATGCCTGCATAAGATAGAGAAATAATATTCTTCTTCATAGTAGAAGAAAAGATAACATGTAGAAAACATTTTAGGAGGTTACTATAGAATCTCTGAAGCATCAGTAGAAATTACGTATCACTCCAAGTGCCATTTGCACATGGCCCAGTGCACTCCCACCCTTTACTTGAGAGCTGAAAAGTCAACCTTTGCATGGCTAATGACCTAAAAATATTTTAAAATTATAATTAAGCTAGACTTTATAGCAATGTAACTGCATTGACCTTAAAAGTCCTGGTTTTTTTAAAAACTTACTTAACTTACTTATTAACCAAATTCTGAGTTCATCTGTGGGAAAGGAAATACCAAAAGGATGGTAGGTGCACTGATTTGCAGTACTGAGTCAGTAAGAGGAAGAAAATGGTAAACCTCACCTTCTCTCCAATCTTTCCAGAGTACTCAGCCCATAGAAAAAGTATAGTAAATTTACACACTTACACCTTTGATTTTCTAGTGCAAGATTTGCCAAGTAGCAGTATGTAAGTACTTGTTAATGTTTAGAAAACTCAAATATATTTATCAGTTACCAGCTCATAGAAACTGTATTTAATAGGTTGTCTAAAGAAAAAGTGATGGCAAATACAGCTAACTTATTTTATAGACTGTCTTGAGAGTGGCAGTTGAAAACACTGTATAAAAACTGATGGTTAAAAAAAAAGCAATATTAATATTTTGTTATTAGGGTACCTTTTTCTTTTCTTTTTTTTTTTTTTTTTTTAAAGATGACTTAAGTAAATGAAATATATAGAGAGGGAATATGTTCACAGTAAAGCAAATTAATGACAAATTCATTTTACCACTCATAGTCCAAGTCCAATTCCAGTGAGATGATTAGCTAAGTTAATGCAGTAGAGGTCAAAAACCTCAGCTGACTGAATGTGTACAAGGATGACACGCCTGAATGTGACAGAAGAGCTTACTAATATATAGCAGTGAATAAATATATTGGAAAGTGCCTACTATTAGTGTTATGTTGTCTGCTGTCATAGAAAGTACTTTTTTTCTATAATTTATGGTCTTTAATGTAACTCAGCCTTGTTTACTTATATTCATTGAATCTTTGGATGAAAAAAGGAATTATGAGGAAAGAAATTACTGTCCATTTTCTGAATATGTCAGAATTGATCTAATATGTTAATAGTTTGCAAAAGGAAAGGAAGTGGTGAAAGTTTCTGGCAAGAGAAAGGCATGTATTTGACAAAAATTCTTTAGACAGGAATTTTGGTGCACTGCTAAAACCATGTTTCTAAGGGAGAAAAGGATAAAGCTTCTGTAAGAAAGGCTGAGTTGACACAGGTTACAGTGATCACTCAGAGTTCATAATCTGCTTTTTTCTTTACACTTTACAGAATGCCTTTGAGGGATTAAGAAGCTGCTGAATGCAATGTGAATCTGTGAATACAGATAATGTGAAAGGCAATGGAAGTCTGCTGCTCTGCTAATTAGAGAACACCTGGAATTGATCTTTGTAAATTGTGATGGAAAATACTGTTACAGCACAAATTCTGGTTTGAAATGCAGATTTATTTCTGTGGTATACTTACACACCCTGAAAAACTTGTCTATTATGGTTTTTTAATCACTTCAAATACAGCTTTCCTAGTCTCTGTTGTCTTTTTGTTGTAAAGAGAATTCAAAATGAAGTTTAGATATTTTAAGGAATTTGTGTTTTGACTATTAGCTTCTCCAATTTAAAAAGTAGATCTTTACTATGGAAAGACTTGTATATAATTTAATTCACTGAATTAACAAAATCGACAAAAATAAAAAGTGAATGTGAGCCCTGGCAAAGAATAGGATATTACTCTGTAGATTAACTTTCATTTGATGTGGTTTGCTGCAGTGTGCTGTTTGGGGTTTTAATTGTTTCACTCAAGATTGTACAATTTAGTAAAACAACTTATGTTGACCTACTGTGTCCCATTTTGAAAACTGTTCATCAGATGGGATTTACCTTCTTTTTCATAACATCAAGAATCAAACTCCTAGAGAAAAATTAATTAGGTGTTTGCATTTTTTTTTTAAGGGCATTATTGTCCTTCCAATAAGGCAGGGAGGTATTTATACACAGCATTTGGAGCATTTCCTTGCTATGTGCATAGTCTAAACAATCTACCTGTTAGACTGGAAAGGGAGTTGCATGTCTGGAGAAGATCTGTTAGCAGTGCTGTTTTTTTTTCCCCAAACAATTTCCAATAGCAATTTCATTGTGGAAAAAGGTGGGTTTTTTTGACAACTTCTTTTACAAATGTTTTGTATTTATGAACAGTTAGAAAAAAATATGTGTGTTCTTTTTTTTTAATCCTTCCATCAAAAATGTGTTAAAATATAACTAAAAAAAAACATTTTCCCAAATATGTGCAAGAAAAACAATATGTTTCAAGGTGAATATAAAAGGGGAAGTATATACAGAAGTTCAATATTAAAAGAAAAAATATATGAAATAAAATGTTTATTTTTTAATAAATAATGAGATGATAAGAGAGGACATCCATTTAAAACACAGATAAAACACTGTGGTGGGTTGATCATGGCTGAATACCAGATGTCCACAATGCCACTGTATCACTGCTCTCCTCAGCTGGACAGGGGAGAGAAAAAGACAGTGAAAAACCCATGAGTCGAGATAAAGACATGGGAAGATCATTCATCTATTATTGTCACGGGCAAAATAGTTTACACTCAGGAAAAATATTTTAGTTTAATATCAGTTAGAGCAGGGTAATGAGATTTAAATAAAAAAACTCTTAAGAACATTTCCCCCCCCAGCCCTCCCTTCTTCCCAGGCTTCTTCATCCCCAAAATCTTTACTTCTTCCTCTGCGGTGGTGCAGGGGGACATGGAGTCGAGGTTGAGGTCAGTTCATCATACAGCATCTCTGCTGTTCCTTCCTCCTGAGACAGAGGACTGTTTACACGCTTCTCCTGACCAAGCATGGGGTCCCTCCCACTGGAGACTGCCCCTCCATGAACTTCTCAGCTGCATTTATTCATTAACTGCTCCAGAACAGGTCCCTCCCACTGAATGCAGTCCTTCAGGAATAGGCTGTTCCAGCGTGGGTGTCCAGTGGGGTCACAAATCCTGCCAGTAAACCTGCTGCAAAGCTGGTTCCTCTCTCCACAGGGCCACAGGTCCTGCCAGGAGCCTGAGCTAGTGCTCTGGTAACTCTTGAGGGAGAAAGACAGGGAGTGTTGGGGAACCTGAAAGTTGTGATCCTGGAATACGGAGTCTTATAATTTCCTTCTGAAGATAAGTCTCTGGGGAAAACTTTGCAGTGAAATACTTTAGTAAATTGCTTAGAAAGACAAAAGTGATGCAAGACTCATGCTTCTTATTAATGTCATAATAAAACTGATAAGAAATAGATACTTCAGCTCCTTTGTGTGGAAGGATGACTTCTATTGAGACATGTTTTTATTTTGGTCACTTAATTTTTATTTGTTCTCTGTAGAAAGCAAGCCAAAAGATCCTCTTATCTGCTGTAATACGCAGCACAGGATGTACACATCACAAATCTGAAGTGGTCCTAAGGGAGTAATGACTTTCCCATAACTTAATATATTTGGGGCGATGAAGAGTAGAAGAAAACTGCTGTATGGCTTAGGCAGGGATCTTAGGAAGTGTCTTGAGAGATGTCTTTCTTCCATAAATGCTTTTTATCTTGAATGATTTTAGGATCTGAATTGTTCCAATAGCAATGTAATAGGGAGCTTTGCACTTCACCACATAAGTTGAATGAATTTGCTCTTTTATAATTCCAAGGAAAGTCCTTATGTTCCTTGCAGCAAAATAAACTTGATCTCTGACACTCTCTTGTATCTCCCTCTGATATACTCACATCTGGAACAGCCTTGCAATTAGATTATCATCTTCAATTAAGTTACAAGTTTTGATTCCATCATTATCTCAGATTAATTAAGAGACTTTTAATCATCATATTCATCAAACTCTAGGATCATTATGTTTTTCTTGATCCTTTAAATTGCCTTTGTCTTAATTGTCAGGCTGGAATTTCAAAGCAGGGCTGTGCAGTCATAGCAAAATTTGCATTTTTACTTCTAAAATAATTTTTTTAGGTGCTGACTCTCCCCATTCTGGTTTAAGTGGGATTTGTTTTACAGCTAGATTTTAAGGACATTTGTTTTCTCTCAAACAGAAGACTACTTTCATTTTCTCCCCAATCTTTATAATTTTTCTTACATAATGCAAGAAAACTTCAATTTCAGTCTCACTTTCTTAATGTGTAATTATCTTTTTAATCTGCATGTGCACTTTCAAGATCATCTTGCATTCTGTCTGAGCCATCCTATGTTGATTGGAACATCCAGTAGGAGGGCAGGATTGATGGATTGGTGCTGAATTTGGTTAAGAAGAAAATTGGAAGTGGTTAAAATGGCTGAAAAGCTGCTCCAGTAGTAGGCATAACAATGAGAATATAAATGGGATCATATGAAGGGAAGTGCAGAACAAAAGAAAAACTGGCACATGAAGTTAACAGACTATGAGTTGTGTGTGGAGAAATGCAAATGAATGAAGACATGATATACACAAATTAGACTTGTGACTTGATATGCATTGTGAAAAATGTAGTGCTGAGGAGGATTCTGAGAGCTAAAAGGACTGTCAGACTGGAGTGCATTTTCAGACTTGATCCTTTCCATAGGGTATTAATGATCTTTCATGAGACTCTACCTGTTTTTCAACCTAAATTTCATCCAAACTGTCTGACCCCTAAGTTCAAAATACTGCAAATAGAATAGACCAATTTTTCTTCTCTGTCATTATAGTAATATCACCAATGAAAGTACAGAAATGTGACAAGAAAACTCACTGCATTTTTGACACCAATGGGATACGATGCAGGATTTTTTCCCTCAGTTTAGGTTGCTACTAATAGTATCTTCTCTATTTCTGTGTATTAGTCTGTTTCCCCATGTTACTCCTGCTACTTGTCCCTGGTATTCAAAAATAATCTGCACTGATGCTGACAGCTGAACTAAAAACATTTAATAACAGTTGGTAATACTGGTATCAGCATCTGCTGCCACTTTTTGTTCTGGCTGTCCTATTTTTGTCTCTCTGATACTTGCCCAAGTCCTTCTCTTGTTATACAGTGCAATACATGTATATGATTCTTAATGCATGTGTACAACCTACAAGTGCTTATTGGTCTTCATATTTGATTGCTTAAAATCTAACAAGATATTGTCTGGTAAGAGAGGAGTGACAGCATTTATGACTCTATCTGAGCACTATGTGCAGCACAGGTCATGGAGTAGTTAGCAGCTGGGGTGAGAGAAACTATATTTGCATTGAGGTGATCTCAAAGCTATGTCTGATGCACCTTGTGCACCTTTGTGTAGCCATTACTTCTGCTTAGTTTGGAAATCACCCAAATTCATAGCAATACATTAATATTCTAGATTCACATTACATATCTATTACCAATTGATATTTTTCCTTTTCCCCTGTCCTGTTCCATTCAGAGTACATGATCTGATTTTCATGGGCATGTTAATTTCACTGCTGTGCATGTTCTCATCACTAGACAAAAGCCTCTGCAGAAAAGAGGAAGACTGAATGGTAAATACTTCTTTGAAGTGAATCAGCCTGTGTTTATCAGGTAACTTTTTTTTCTGAAACATGATTAGCAACAGGTGAATTGCTGAGAAGATTGGTGTACCCTGGGATTAAACACAGCTATCAGAGAATAGAAGTTTTATCAGAGAGTGCTGTTAAGTTTCCTGTATTTGAGCATGACCCCAAAAGGTCAAAGAGAAAAGATCTATAGAACTCAGGTACTGCACTTAAGAAAGAGACTGGTTAACATCAACAAATTTCCAAGAAAGTATATATAATGCAGACAGAACCAGTACTTTAGGGCTTTGGGTGGGAAGGCATTGCAACCCGTTGAGCATCTTGGTATAAATGGTTTCAGTGTACTGGAAGAGCAAGTGCAGCATCAACCACCATAAAAATAATTGAGAAGAACTCCAGAAAAAAATTTTGAAGTGTTTATTATTCTTTCAATGGCTAATGTCAGCCACACCTTTACTATAGAAATGTCATAGACAAGGAGGAGTGTTCAATATTTGTCAACAACAACTGTGATCAGGTACCGAACAGAGGACAGATGATAGTGTGCATGCCTACTGAGTCTGTGGAGGTCTACATCTTTCAGAGAGCAGCTCTACTGTCTATGTCAAATCAAGGTAAAATCTATGAATCTATATAGATCATTTGAATTCTTCCCTTGAGAACAAATCTCTCTCTCTCTATATATATATATAAAAGGATTTGAAGGAGTTGATCAGAACTGCATTATGCCATATTGTCTTTGTTCTAGCAAAANCATCATCTGGTCATTTTATTTATTACTTTATTTATTGCTTTTCCTCTTAAACCACAGGGTGAACATTTTCCATTGCTAAAACCTTGTTTTTACACCAAGAATCCTCCTTCCCGGCCAAACAGACATTACGGTGTTATGTTGAAAATGAAGATGAAAATGCAATGTATTAGCTTCCTTGTATGTCAACATTTGGGGGTGGTGGGGACAATCAAATTTGTCTTCTGAGCTATGCTGTTTGTGATCTGTTGTTTGGATTAGGCAGCAGGGAAAGGGAAATGAAACTAATGTGTCAGAAATGAGATTGTATAGTGGATTGTGTTTATAAGAACTGTGAGTAAGGCAGGGTAAAAACTCAGAGGCATACAAATAAATTAACACATTTGTGGGATTGAAAGGATAAAGCTCATATCACAAAATGGGACCAGAGGATATGAATACAGATACTGTGGAAAAACAAGTGTAGGCATCTATGCAGAAAATTCCTAGATCAAAGGAAATGTATTCTCAATCAGATTCTCACAGCCAGTCTGTATCTTTGCACTGCTCCAGAGATGGAATCTCACATTCACTCAGCTTCCCTTTACAGCTGGATTGCAGTAGCTCTGCAGCACAGAGGAGTCAGGATCTGTGTGGACCTGACTCCTTGGCTCTGAAGGCCAATAATAAGTAATATGTTGGCATAGGAAAGAAGTGTTTTGGGCTAAAGAACTCACCTTTTCAATGTTGTTATGCAACCTAAGCTGGTTTCTTTGTCTAAATAATAGCTTATATTTGATGAAATAGAACATAAATAAATAAAAGAGAAACACAATGGAACAATCATTTAATAAGAAATAGAACTGTAAGAAACCTTTTCTGTCTTTCTGCTACTACAATTTTATGCCACAGCAGGACACAAAGAAATAAAAACCAACAGTTATGCACTGTAAATACCCAGAAAACCAGAACACTTATTATGCAAAAGAAAATATTTTTTGTATCTACCTTTAGTCTGCCTCTACTGTGTTTGGAGTACAAGTCAAAAAGCCCTGAACAACTCATTCAATCATTCAGACCCCAGGATTGCCCCTTTATCAACATATATGCCATCTTTTTATAATAAATAAGTAATACAGGTATTTTCAATCAGTACTATGAAATTCCACAAATTTTTTGCTTTAAAAAAATCCTAAACATTTAAAAGAACTGTACTGTTTCAAGTGGAAATGTCCTTACCAGTTTAAGTGATGATCTCTACAGATTTGAATGAAAGTGATATAGATGGAAGTAAACTGAAGTTGACACTAAATTAGCATAAATTGCAAGCAATTACATTTAAGTAAATCAAATTAAACCTATTCATTCAGATGCAAATGAGCAAGGACTAAGATCTTAGGTTACACACTGCAAATTTAGAGAAAAAGTTTACAGAAATAGTCATCATTTCTGTTTTGCACAGCATGTATAATGTTCCATTGAGTCACATGCTGCAAGCTGTCATTTGAGTCCAGTTGTTAATGGCAGGTATCTGTAGTCACATCACTGAAAGCTGTAAAGCATTTGAAAGCATTTATCATAGTTCAGAAAGATGCAGGGGAATGCTTCACCAAAGTCTCAGGTTATCTTCAGGTGTAAGCACTATGATTGCTACAGTCTATCATAAATATACAGAAATACAGAATTGTACTGCTGCAGGTGGCAAGGTTTAGGTAGTGGGAGGACTGAAGGGGTGGCCTGTGTGAGAGGACATGAGGGACTGCACCGTGCAGAACACAAGTTGGTCCAGAACAGACCCTCTGCAGGACACTGCTAAGCCCATCACTGAAGCTGGTGTTGTTTCTGAGAAAGTATATTTAAGAAAGCGCAGAAATCATCACTCAGAGGGAAGTAAGGGGAAGTGGTGAAGGAAGAGTGAACAACAGTAAAGGGAATGCCAAGGTCAGAGGAGGAAAACTCCAGATCAAGCTCCTCAAAGCACATGATGGTCTGTTCCAACATGCAGGTAGTCAAGCGAGCCTGGTGGAAGGGAAATGTGAATGAGCAAAGTACGTCTCACTGTGCGCTTTCTTGGTAAGGTTTGTTTAAAGGTTACTCTGCCATGACTTGCTCAGTGGCAAATCACTGAGGAAGTGAAGAACTATCCAGCTGACTAAAATCAAATTGTGTAAAATCAAGATACATCAACAATTATATGGGACACTTAAATGCTCTCATTACTTTCTTTAATGAGTAGTTGTAGAGAAGAGAGAGCCACTCTTCTTCAAAATGCTTAATGAGAGGACCAGATGCAAGAGACAAAAGCTTCAAGAGAAATTCCATTGGAATCTAAGAGAAAAATTCTTCACAGTGAGAATGATGAAGGATCAGGCCAACTGGCACAGAGAAGCTGTGGAATCCGTGTCCTTGAAGTCACCTGAACCTCAGCTGGATTGACTATGAACAACTTTATATAACTTCAAAGTTGAACCCTCTTTGTGCAGGATGTTGGATGACATAACCTCAGAGTTTTTTTCAAATATAAATTATTCAGGGCTACTATGATCTCTGGTTCTAGGTGGTCACTAACAGCCTGCTTTCCTGTAACCCATTCACAGGAGTGCAGTCAGGGATGAGGCAAATATTTACAGCTCAAGAGGCAGGTATTGTCTGCTTTTCTATCCGCAGTACCTGTCAGGAATGGAAGAATGACCTGGAGGAGAAAAGGTATGCCCTTCAGAACAAAGGAAATTTGTCTGAGGTAGAGAAACTAGACAGATAGTTTTCCTTTGGTTTGTGACTACGGGAATTAATTTGGAAGTGTTGTCAATCAGTACTTCCAAAATAATTAGCTCACTAAAGGTTTATCATTACTGATTTTTATTGACTCAGAGTAGACTAATATGCAGTATGGAAATGAACTAATTGCTGGATCATTTCTGTAATATAAAATCATTCTTGGTGACAAAGATTTGCTTTAAAAAATATTTTACTAATTTATTCTTAAATTATTGTATTAAATGTATGAAACATAAATATAATAAATTTAACAAATTGTATTATATAAGTCAAAGGATATATTTTAAGGCAATTATTTCCCAGCACAAATGCTGTATTGGTATCACTGTCATACTGTGTTTCAGAGGAAAACCACTATATGCTACCAAAGCACAGCTTTGTGGAAATATTACTTGAGTAGGAATTTGTAAGTTTTTTTCAAGAATATTCCCTTTATATTATTTTAATACCATTTTAAAGAAAGAGAATTAAATACTGAAAAATTAATACTGAAAGCACATATGCTGGAAAATATTATTTCCAAGGAAATGGTGGCAAGAACTCACTGCTGAAAATATTACTATATTTATTCTTCTCTAAGTAAAAACCCAGTACTCACTTTCTGATTTAATTTTTTTTGGTAGAACAATGAGATCTCAGGATCATAGGGTTAGAGTTCATTGCCAAGGCAAATGTCTCGAATGGATAATATGAATAGTTCTACACTGATTTCTTCAAAGTGTGGGCCACAGTCACAAATGTTGATTTTATTTCTTATTACCTGCTCCCAAACACTAATAGCTAAACAAACAAACAAACAAAAACAAAAAGAAAATTAATTGCTAAAATTGTTTTTTGTGTCAATCTGCAGCAGAGAACCACAGGGTAGCATAAGTACTAATGAAACAATGGAAATCATGTGGGCCAACCTCTCCTCAGAGTGGGCTCAGCTCGTCTTGGGGCATAGGCTTGTAACACATTCTGTACTTTTAGTGAGTTATGGTTGGTAAAGTCCAATCAATAACCTCATGTCAAATAGCACTGTACCGAAACTTGGGAGTCTAAGTGTATCTTCAGAATTGAGAGTAAAGAAAACATAAAAGAACTTTGCTCCCAACTTAGCCTAGAAATTCACAGTTTCACTTAAGAACAACTTTGTTAATGTTTTACTTGAAAGTACAGAGCAAAGAACAATTACGGAAAGAGGATCACATGGTGCTCAGGTAACATTGCTGAATCTAGTGAGCAGTGTTGCTCCCTTTTCACTTAGAAAACTGTCTGAGAAGGAAATTCTGTGGAGAAAAGTATAAGAGATTCCCTCCATCCTGCATATGGGAAGTTAATGAGTTATATGCAGTTAACTTCAGCTGAAGCTACATGTTCTGATCCAACGAATCAGAAAGAGAAGGAAGGTAAACAAAGAAGAAGGAAAATAAATATTTTGCATCCTATTCTATGTCAACAATGCTTCAAATGCTATTCAAAAATAGAAGAAGATAATGCAAACCTCCCACAGTGCTAACTATGTATATAGGTCTGAATTTAAATATGTGTAGGATATTTTTGCTAGACCATCAAAATTTTCAGATGTCATAAAAACCTGTTTTTCTCCTGTGTAAAGATTTATTTCTACTCTACAAACAAAACTGAAAACATTTTTTTGATATACAAACAACTAGACTTGTGCTAAATATAATTACTGTTGCTTACATAATGACTCTTCTCTGAAGTGTATTCCCTGAAGCTTTGTGCATTTCTTATTCTCTCAGGTGCTTTGAAATTTTTCCATCTCTCTGTATAGGAAAGATAAAACATGTTATAAGAGTGTATTAAAAAAAAACCCCAAACCATAACAGTTTGGCACACGTTGCTTTTACATATGATTAACATTTTGGTACCAATATGTAATGTGAAAGTGTCTATCATGGATAACTAGAACAAAAAAAAAAAAGAGTATAGTTTCTTAATTTTTCACTCATAAATGATCCACTTCAGATCCTGTTGAAATCAAAGGATTTTTGGACAGTGGTTGATGTCAAGGGGAAATGTACTGAGATTTTCAGTTGGATTTTGCAAGGTTTTTTGCAAGGCAGAACTCTCCCACAGTGAAGGTCCATGACTGAGACTCAGACTAGGACAGAAGAGTGTGTGAGAGTGGGATTTTGTTGTTTTTAATTCTGCAGTTTGCTCTCTGACCTTGGACACATCACCTAGTTAACTGTCTTATTGAACATATTTGTAATTTGGAATAGTTGCTGTATTGTTTTATGTACAGTGACTAATCCATCAGGTACCAAATTTGTACTTGTTTGTGATGGTGTATCCTGTGTTAACTCGTATTGTTCATCACCAACCTCACTTTGACTGTAAAAGATAAGTTAAAACAATTTATTCCATTTCATAGAGATTGTCTTTGTCACAGATAGTCCTTTCTGTTGAGCCATCTCCTGTTGCTTCCTGGAACTCTCTTATTCTCAGAGCTCCTGGAAACATCTGTGTCCAAAAAGAGACTAGGAGGATAAGCATTAACAAGTACATAAAAACCTTGGCTTTCCCCATCTTTTTTATCCCTTCTTTATATTTCTAGGAAATAATTTTTTTGTTTATTTGGTTTTAAACACCACCAGAGCATCACTTTTAGAGAGGTCTGGATAACTTCTAGTTGGTTATAAACCTTTTGGTGCTACTCCAGGTGTTCTGCATTCTTGAAGATACCATTAGGCACTCAAATCAGGATAGTGTGCACAAAGATAAGCTTGTTTGTATTGAAGAGGTACAGTCACTACAACCAAGATACATGAGAGGCACATTTGTTTTACTTTTCTTGTATTAAGAGCAAAAGAGTTAAAAAAGGAGTGTGGGTCTGTGACTGACTAGGTCTTGTGAAACTCAGCATAGAGAGGATAATTTCAATTTCTCACTTTCTCAGCATTTTGCACACCCCCACACAAGGAAGCCACAACTTGCTAAATTGCTTTCAGCACAGGTCTGTCACTTTCTTTGTTTGAAATATAATAAATGTTTCTCTGGCAAAATTTCATTGTCTTTCACTGTATGTAATAAATCATATTACTCATGTGAGCTTTTCAAAGCAACTTCTTTTAATTCAAATTTGCTATCAGTTTCCATGGAAAATGATAGAAGTAGCTATTAGTCTGTGAGCATCTGTTATTGCTGCTACAGACAAATATAAAATCCACATTAGCAACTTCCACTTTTTTTTCCCTAACATTTCTAACTTTTGAAACATCTGCTTGAGCTATTTTTCTCCTTGCATCTCAACTGATCTCTTGAAACAGGGAGAGGTGAACAAGCAGCTTGAGACTTCAGTTTGAAATATATGAAATAGGAAAAGCTCAAAGGGGAAACATCTGCTGAAGTGAAAATGTCTGTGCAGGGTTGGAAAGCTGGATTTAAAGACTGAAAAATAGGTGAAAGACCTTTTCGGAGTATTTAAAATATGATCTAGGTGATTTTTAAGATTCTCTTAGGTTGTACAGGTTCAGTACGTGGATCAGAAAGGTACACAGTGTTGTCCAGATTGTTTTTCCTGTGTTTGTGTCTGTGTTACTTCTGGCTTGAAAGCAAGCATGATCTCAGTTGCATAGCATGCAGTTTGCTTCAGAGCTATCATTCATTTATTGCTGTGGCACATGAGGGAGAAACCAGGAGATAATCCTGTATAAAAAAAAATAAAAATCAAACTGCCTACTGTTCTAATCAAATCTGTTACACTTCAGAGCATCTGTACATCAAGCAGTCCCATAGCACCTTGCCAAGTCATCCACCTAAATATAAAAAGGGGCTGTGCAAAAGATGGGCATGGCAGTCTGTGTGAATTCCCACAGTCTGCCCACGGTAAAAAAAGTTCACTGAATACACACAAAGGTAAAACCACCACTTTTTATTCAGTCCCTGACATATGAAAAAAGAGGTTACACTTCAATATCTGATGTTTGATTACAAGATTATGGATCTTTCTAATATTGGTTTGGAAGATAATCTATACCAGATTACCAGGCAGGGTTTTATTTCTACAGAAAAGAAAAAAAGAAAAAAAAAAAAAGAAAAAAAAAGAAGAAAACCACCCAATCCTAAAGCCCCTGAGGTCAGCCCTAGCCAGATGTTTTAATTTCAGAGGGGTGATCTGTGAAGGATACCAATTTCTTTGTCACTGTCAGTAGGGTGACAGCACAGTGACAGCTTTCCTGGTCAGAGGACAAAGAGCTAATTCCCTTCACTTTTAACAAAAGGAAAACAGGAATACTTACATCCCAATGAATGCATGGGTACTGTCATAAATAAGAAGATTAAGTACATTGACTGTCTTCAAGACATTAAAATCATCTACCACACCTCTTAGTTAGGGAGTCACTACAATATCTTTAAGCCTAGGTCCTGAACATATGAAAAATCCATCACCTTTATCAAAAGAGAGGTGGAAAAAAAATTGAGCTCATCCTAGATTGCCTTTAACTTGTTTTATCTATGTTTTCTTTGAGAGTTTAAAAACTCCAGTGATTCTATCGGGCTTGTTTAGAGATAAGATGTGCCAGTTGTGGAGAAGAAATGACAACTGACATGGGTAATGTCAAATCCCCTAAGCAGCAGTACCTGCAGTCTGTGGGCTGTGAGGCCTTTGCTAGATATTATCAGAAGCCATTAGATTAGCTGAGATTGGCAAGAAGAGAACATATGTTGCCCACCTGTATTTCTTTTGAAGTGATGTCTGTGGAGGAATGCAGATCGTTAATTTTTAGAAATTTATGCTTTTT
>VXAU01001359.1:543658-596891 GCA_013399695.1 Formicarius rufipectus
AAAGAAAACTGAAAGCCCTGCTTATAAAAAAGCAAAATAAATACGCAGGCCACTGTGACACAGTACACATATTCAGAAAAAAAAATTATTTACTGAACATCTGAGAACAGAATGACTTTCAGAGTTCAAAATTAGTAGAAATTACAGTGATTTATCATACTTATAATACTATCAGCCAGCTGGTGTTAGTCTCTTGCAACGTAATTACCGAGGCAAGGAGTAGGGACTCTAGACAAGGGATGTAGAATGCACGTGAAGACCTAAGGTCTGGGGGAATATTGCAAGAGAGTTTTTGGAAGCCGAGCAGAAAACTCAGGGAGGACATGGCTAGGGAAGGTGAAGGAGGGGTAGAAAAGTGCAGGGAAAGCCTTCCTGTGGAGCACTGGCCCAGGAAATCCTGCAGGAAGAGTCTGAGGCATGGTTGGAAGTGATTCAGAGATGGACTATACTATACTCCCAGTCTTCTCAGGCTTCCCTGTCTCACCTCATTGTCCCACAGTTTGAGTTGCCCTGCAATCCTGAGGGTCAGGAAGTCTCAGGCTTCAGGGAAATGTGGAAGGTGACAAGATCATGAAATGTAGCCTGGAGAGAAAGTAGGGTATCTTTGTGGTGAACTGTGGGTGAACAGTTCAGTAGGTTAAGGATTCCTTGCAGAGATGTGGTAAATTTACCTATGGCCAAGGAAAGGTATTTCTTTTGACTCTACTTTTGATTTGGGTTCAAAGGGGTTATGTTGAAAAGGGAAGTATTTAGAAGAGGTATTGCCAGGACCAATGCTGCAAGACAACCTACCTTGGGAATTCATTTCTTTGACAGCAAGTACTTGTGTCTGACAGTGGCAGGAGGAAGGAAGTCTGATATAAGCACCCATATGTCTTTACAGCCTGATAGGAGGATGATATCATGCCTCTGCCCTTTATTAATTAATTTCCTTCCTGCTGTAAGCCTTTTCCAGGGTTACGGTCCAAGCAGTTCCAGGGATCCTAAATAAAGGAAGCTTTATTCCTGTGTATGGCATTATGAGGTAAATTATAAAACTAGGTAGAATTATGCTCAGTCTATGACAAGCATTTGCTTACAGATGTTGGAAATGGTCTCTTAGCTATGGTCAATTCAGTAATGGCTAAATCAAAACATTTATAGTAAAGCAGCAGAACCCACACCACCTTCTTTTTAGAAGTAATAAGCCATTATTATTATTTCAGTATGTACAATTTATCGCCTTAAAATAAACAGTCTTCCTTCCTTGGTGTATGTATATGCCTTTACTGTCACCAAAAAACTGGGCAAATTTTGAGAAGAACTTGTTGTTTTGATAATTTAAATTTGGTAATATTTGCATTTCTTATACAAGTGTTTAGAGTTTCTAGCACTTGTTTCACTTAGATAATGCTACAGTGCCAGCAGCCATCTGGTAATTTTACAAAAGGTTTGGATTAAAATTTAAGCCAAGTTTTCTAAGCTCTTTACAAACATGCAGTTACCACTAGATGTCTAGACTAAGGAAGAAGCCTTCGTTTATTGCAATCTTCTAAACATATCACTTGTTAAAAAAAATAAAATAAAAAATTATGTGTATATATATATATGTATATATATATATATATATATATACAACAAAACTGAGTAGCTACAAAAAGCTGGCATGTATTAAATAAACCATATTATGCTAAAGGATGATTAGCCATAGAACTAATAAATTTAAAGTGGTTTTTACAACTTTTCTTTGGGCTAGTACAAGCAGTTTGTTTTTGACTTTAAGAACAGTTGGTGCTATTTTTTTGAGAAAAATAGTGATGCAATTTCTTTACATGGCAATGCTTACTTCACCTTACCTTTGAGCCCTTGTAAGGCTCAAGGGATTTGTTAGAGAAAAAGATTTGGATTCCTCTCCCTTACTTACAATAGAAATCATTTTTAGCTCTATTCAGGCATGAAAGAAATACTAATCAGTCTTTTAGACTGAAGAGAAACTCCCAGGAGTACAGTATACATATAAACTCTTCTATAAACATGAATATCATAACATTTGAGAAAAAATCCACATGAGATAGAGAAGTTCTATTTATTTTTCTTCAAATGGGAAGGTGAACAAAAGATTTTGCTGGAAACACAGAGATTGCATAGAACCTCGGAAAAATGGGTTTATAATCTAATCTTGAGTTGATGTTAGCAGGTTACATCTGCCTATTTTTTGCGTCTGAAACATAATTGTCCTAAAACTTCCCTGTCCCCTCATAAGGATTTTTCCTTTCATGGTGATGGAAGGTTTTTGTGTCTGCTCTCACATGAAAGTTGTATAGTCATATGGACCAGAAAGGAGAAGGCAATAAGAAACAAAGCAGACTGCTCCCCAGAATATTTTAATACGGTATGTGGATAACTTTACTCTTTCCTTCAGATAAGAAGGATTATTTATTTTTTTCTGAAATCAAAGACAATCATATCAAGTACAGTAACAGCATAAGTTATGCCAGTCTCCTGTTTATTGTAACCAATAACTGTTTAATACAAACTCCTTGCAGGAGCAGTATCTGCACAGAGGCAGGGAAGACAGGTCTCCACAGTGGCAGCATCCTGCTCTGCTCACCCCTCCTGTGTGTCCTTGTGTTGGGGTAATTTCAGAGAAAGGCATATCTTCTGCTCAGATAGGCATATTCTCTTGTTGGTTAGGACAGTCTCTCAGGAGGTGAAAAATACAATTTTAAACATCTGAATCTGAAAAAGAAGTTGAAACTCTGGCTTTTCACATCCTAGATAAGATCTGTCTGCCATGCCACTTAACTGGGCAGCACTAAAACTTATCACCACCCAGGCTCCAGAAGCAGCGTGGCTCATGCCTCTGGAATGAAAGAATTAAGTGAGAAAATGGAGGGCAGGGTTTTAGTCTAAGAATCACACTATGAACAGAGGGAGTCTCAATCTGTGTTCTCAGAATGGATGGTTTTGATTATCCTCCTAAGAACCTTTCTTGGCTAACAACAGGTATGTCTGTGCACTAGCTGTTTTTGATTCCGTTCTGAGATACTCAACTCCATGCCTTCTGCTGCTCTGTTCTCTTTTATTGCATGTAACTTTGCTGCTACACTGGTTTTAAACACATAAATCCTTTACTGTGCCCAGACCTATGCATCTGGTGATAAAAATGGAGGTATTGAGACCAAAAGAACATGAAATATGTATTATGAAATTTTATAATATAGGAGGAGAAAAACATTCGTGGATTCCAAGTCAAATTGCATTCCATCTCATTTGCATCAAGAAAACAGAAGTACTAATAATACAGGTGTCAAATTAGTGATGAAAATAGCTATGCAATCAAATGATATAATGATGGTATGTAAGTGAAGGTGACCTACTAATGAATAATGTGGAAGGGAAAGACTGACAAAGTGTTAATTGATATGTCAAGACAGTAACGTCAGTCAGTTGCATGAAGGAAGAGAAATTAGTCAGTGTAAATTGTGTAGTGACCATCAAAATACGTCAAGAAAAAAAAGAAAAAAGGAAATACAGTCTATTTCTCCAGGTAGCCAGTAAAGGTTCACCCAGTGATGCCTTTAATGTCTAATTTCTAAGGAAAAAAATATTTGCAGCACCTGTATACCACAATAATCCTCGATTCAATCTGTGAAGTTTTCACAGCTTCTCCTTAGAGAAATCCAATAAAATCTACAATGTCTGATCCATATCTGCTGACATTGAATGGTTAGTAAGTAGCTGAAGTGATATAAAAATTCTGTATGTATAAATCTGATTTCAGCAGAAGCTGGGGACTCCTGGTTCTGTGTTAAAAAACAAAACAAAACAAAACAAAACAACAACAACAAAAAAACCCCCAAAACAAAACAAAAAACCAAAACAAACAAACAAACAAACAAACAAAAACCACAAAAAACCCCAAGCCAAACCAAACCAAAACAAAAAACCAAACCAAACCCACCAAACAAACCAAAACAATCTACCCCCAAAAACCTAAACAAACAAAAAACCAGAAAACCAAAACCTCACTTTGTGTTTCCTTACAAGATATAGTTTCCTGTACTAAGCTTTTGCTAAGCTTGGATTTTAAAGGAACTTTTGTTTTATTCCTGGTAGAACTCTGAAAAACTGCAACCACTACCATGGGACTAAACAGTCAGATCAATAGCATGAAATTGGACTGGGTTATTCCAGACAGTGAGTAAAAAGAAATCTCTTATGTGGCTTTGTCACATAGTTTAATCTAGAAGCAAAATGGAATATTAAATATATTATGTGTGTGTGTGTGTATATATATAATTATGTATTTTTGGATTTTAGCTACCTGAGAAATTGTCATATTTTTTTCCTAAATTTGAAGCCATTCTATTTCATTTGCTTAAAATACACACACAAATTCTCATTTTTGGATAAGAAGTTATATATTATTTTGTCCACTAGAGGGTACCAAACATATTTCCAGTCTTACAGTAGAAAGCCTTAGAAGCTAAGAAAATAAATAAAATCAGGTCAAATTAATGTTACCATACTTTCAAAAAATAACAGTGCCTATGTTTTATGTAATACTTTGTGAAAATGAAATGATTTTTCATTTTCTGGAAGAAATAACTTCCTCCAGCTATACAAATACTTAGATATATTTTTCATGATGGACTATGTCTGCACAATTTTGACTCCTTTCAATGTTATCATAAGAGAGAGACCATGTTGCACTGAAGTATTTAATGATGTTTCTTGTGATGTGAAATTTCTACTCCTTCTGAATTGGAGCTGATGTTAAGATCTAGTTTTGGACTTAATCTCTAGAAACTTAAGGTGTAGGTTTAAATATAATTTAAATGCCCTGGGTCTGAATTGCAGAGGCTTGTATTTTCATATCTAATTTGTGATTATTTCTAAGAAGAAACAAAAAGAATTAAGACTTGAAGTATTACTAAAAATACTTCTAATTTTATATTAGCCCTGTATGTTACAGTTTTCTTGCTATGTAGTTCAGCTTCTAGGTGCTTGCCTTTTTTCTTAAAGGTGATCGTCCTCTCAAACTGAAAACATTTAATAAGCCTTTTCCAAATTCAAGATAATCATCGGTGCTGTTTATCAGAACTGCTGAAGGAAAGCCTGCCCTTCATGAGAAACTTAAAAGTGAAAAAAATTATGTAAGAGAAATGCTTTTAAAATCCATTATTCTTATTAGTTTGAAGCAATTTGTGCTGAAGTAAGACTAAACAGATTCAAGCAGGAACTGAAGTGCACTTGCTTTAACACTGAGATAGTTACTACTAAAATCAATCAATGACAGGTATGAATTTATCAGCACTTGAAATCTTTACCAGGATGGGACTTAAACAGATGGATGTTTTCTTGTCCAACTAGAAGGCAACCAGCATGATGCAGAAGTTAGTGAATGCAACTGGAACTATCTGGCATACGTTATCATGAGGCTTATTATCAGAGTGGTCCCTTGTGGCTGCAGCATTCACTATAGGTGATGCATGAGGATGAGTACATTTGCATTATCCTGGACAAACTAGTTTGTGGGATCCCAGGGAACACATCACACATTCCACTCATTCTCTGGAAAAGAAAAGAAAAAAGGTCCAACAAAACAAAGCCAAACAGACTCCTTTGGAGTGAGTTAATTCTTTTTTCTTAAATGCAGAAATCCATAGCTGACTCCCCTGCAAAGATTTGTTCATAACATTTACAATAATAAGCCAATTTTAGACATTTATTTCTGATTTATATATAGTAAAAGTAGTTGAATTGAATACTCTTCATCAACTGGCCCTCTAGATTCTGTCAGTTCTCTAGAACAGATGCCCTTCTAAAAAATAGATCTTGACAAATCCTTTTTGTTGTTTTTTGTCTCTGTGTTTTACTATCCTTAACAGTATTGTTGTAAACCTGTGTCTTTGGAGTACAAGCAATAATGAATTTCTTGCCAGTTTTCTTTTGCTTATGCCTTCATTAGCTAAGGTTGCTGCATACTGTTTACAAGATGGATGCTGAGATGACTTACCCTGTGAAAATAATGAAACTGAAAAAAAAAAGTCAACAGTTGAACTTCATGTGAAGAAAACCAAGCTCACAGTGAACTGCAAGTTCAGCTCAGATGAGGCTGGCAGAAAATTCCTGTTGAGTTTAAGATTCTCAAGTGTTCTAAGTACTTTCTTGCATATGAAGTTAATGGAGGAGTCGTTACTGGTACTTTCAAAGTCCACTACTAACAAGGAAACAGAAAGTGAACAACAGCCTGGACATACCTTCCTCTCCTTTAGTCTCACAAGGTATTGAGTAATACACATGCACATGAGAATGTACTCCACTCTTCATCTAAAAAGAAAATTACTTACCCTCTTTGTTCCTAGTGAACATCATTATATACTCTCATTTCTAAATAACTTGACTGAATTGACCTTCAGTAATTCAGTCTATCTCAATTCAACACATTAGCACACTGCATTCAGAGTATCATCCAAAAGACACACATTAGAAAATGTGTGTCATTTGTGTTATCACATAAGTGCAATTAGTCTTACAGAGAGAGTTTATTTTGAATTTATCATTTATATCAATGAACAGAGCCTTCTATTCCTTACAAGATGATCAATGACAAAGAATTTATTTCATGAGGACTAGAAGACAACAAGTAGGTTGTCTTTGGCTTTTGTAAAAAATTGGATTAAGTTTTACAGTGTCTATTGAATAGGAGAAATTGTTACTCTTTGAAATTCACTGGCTCCCTAGAAAACATTACTGAATTTTAATTTTTTATCCCATAGTCCTTATTCAGGTCTCATACTCATGAAGCCAAAGATGGGGTGACACCCTGGATCATATGTTTCAGCCCACTTACTGTCATCTCCTTTATGCAGAAGCACTTGTGAGACACGACTTTAAAAAGGTGTTGGCTTAGTTATAATTTTCTAAAATCTTTGCACTTAATGACACAAAATGTTACTTTGGTTGCTTTTTAACCCTTTGTTAGGTGTCTAAAATAATAAAGATATTTCTAAAATTCATAAAAATAAGTTTCAAGTGTTCCTGCAGTGATAGAAAGAATTGCACACAGATTTTTTTGCACATAGACACTTTATGTCTGTTTTATGCCAACACGCTTATGCAAACATTTTGATGTTCTACTTTCCCAGCATAATGAAGACATCTGAGACCCAAATTATTCCCTGTAAATACTTTGTGCTCCATCCCTTCTGGCTACTTTTTAGTGTTCATATTCAAAGAAGATGGTATTCCACTGCAATCAAAAATATAAGAGCTTTGTCCTGAGTGATACTCATCGAGGCACACTGAGAGGATTTGAGAAATCTAATCTTCTGGTATTGATATTAATGTAGTTATTTTCTGAAGATGTTAGTTTTACTGGAGTAGATAAACATATTTGCACTATGTCAATGTGTGTATATTTCTTCTCAACTTGGTTCCTAACAAGAAAGAGTTTCTTTGGGTTACTGGGTAACATTCTGTTCTCCTTTCTCGTTTATTGATTTGTGAGCCAAATCTCAGTGCTACCAATCTGATACTCATTTCCTGGAAGGAGCAAATTTGCTTTTAATCTAAGCACTCTGCCCTTTCACGGATATGCCTGGAATTTCTGCTTTCTGCTTTATCAAACTCCACCCAAACTTTCTTTCCTTTCAGGAAGAGTCCTGAAGGGTGTATCCTGTGAGTTTTCCTGACACATGGCATGGAGCCAATAAAATATTGTTTCTATTAGAAATCCATCTAATTTCACCTTCAACATTTCTTTATTCCATATTGACCTATTACTGTTAATGGAAGCATGAAATACTGGGACAGAGGGGGTGATAGCTCATTTGGACAGTTATCTCTTCTTGTAGGAAACCCACTTCCTGCAGTTTAACACTTTAATGTGCATACACAAGAATGACAAAACTTCATTCTACCTTAAACACCGAATGTCATATAAATCTAAACTTTTTTTTTTTAATTATTTTTGCTACCAAATTGACGTTCTTTTTCTCATGTTTAATAGTTGTGGATTAGCCTTGGCTGACTGCCAGGTGCACACAACTGATCTCTCAGTCCCCCTCCTCCTCAGGACATAGAGATAAAATAAGATGAAATAAGATGTGAAAAGATAAGGTTAGGGCAATTACTCACAGTTACCATCATGGGCAAAACAGACTTGACTTTTGGAAGATTAATTTAATTTATTAACAATTAAAAATAGACTAGCATAGTGAGAAACAAAAAACAAACCAAAACAACCTTCCCTTCTCCTCTTCCCCCCTGTTCTTCTCAGGCTCCTTCTCTCCTTCACTCCTAAATCTTCTACATCCTCCTCTCCAAGTGGTGCAGGGGGATGGGGAGTGGGAGTTTCAGTTGATTCATTCCACTTTTTCTCTGCAACTCCTTCCTTCCTTCTCACAGTCTTTCCCCTGCTGCATGCTGAGATCCCTCCCATGGAATGCAGTCCTTCATGAACTGTTCCACCGTGGGTCCCCTCTGTGGAGCACAGTCCTTCAAGAACAAACTGCTCCAGCATGGGTCCTCCATCACAGATCCTGCCAGCAAACCTGCTCTTGCAAACTCCTCTCCATGGGCAGCAGCTTCTTTCACATCTCTGCCTGCTGAAGTGTGAGTTCCTCCCTGGACTGGCTGAATGTAGATCTCTTCTCCACCTTAGACCTTCATGGGCTGTAGGGGAACAGTCTGACTCACCATATCTTCACCATGGTCTGCAGGGACATCTCTGCTCTCACCACCCCTCCTCCTTGTTCTGTGTTGAGCTTGGTGTCTGCGGAGTTTTTCCCTCTGGCATTTTTTCTTACTCCTCTTTCTCACAGCTGCTGCACAGCTTATTTTGCCCTTTCTTAAATGTATTTTCATAGAGGCTTTACTTTTACCTGTGTTCCTGGTAGGCTCTGCTTTGGCCAGTGGTTCCACATTGGAGCCAGTGGAACTAAAACTGTTCAACATGAGGGCAACCTCCATCTTCTCATAGAGGTCACCCTTGCAGCCTCTACCTCCTGCTGCCAGACTTTGTCATGTAAACACAATACATCAACACATACTCTTTTTTTACTTGGTCATAACTTAAAATACGTATATGCCACCCATATATATATACAATTTCAAAATTATACATGCTACTGTAATTCTAAAAAATGTTGGCTTTCTTCAGGCAGATTGTGACACAAGTGGGGTTCTAGGCTTTCTTTGTGTCATTAATTGCTATAATTTGGGACATAAATAATCTATCAGGTAATTTTGATTTATTTTACTTTAATTATTTTTTCTCATCATTCTTTTCTATCCTGTCCCATCTCATCCCAATCCATTTCATCCTCCCTTGACTCATCCCATGCTTACCCTAAAGGTTTCTCCTGTGCAGACTTGGTTTCATCTCAGACACTTTCATTTTTCTTGAGCTTTCTGCTTTTAATTTCTGAACTTTGCTTTCTCTGAGTCTCACAAGATCTTCCCATCACCTATCTGCTTTGTTGTGACCTTGAGTTCCACCTCACTGTCCAGTATATTTTTGTAAGTACAACAGTGCTTAACTGAATAGATATGATAGAGTAAACATGGTGATTCCTAGATTGCAAACTGCCTTTATTGTCTGTTTTTTTTTTTTTTTAAATTATAGCTTGTATATATTCCCCCCCTTTATTTTTTTTATTTAAATGGCTAGACAAAGAACATTTTTATACACTAGCTCTTATTATGACTTATCATAAGTGAATGTATTTGATGATATGAAAAAAGTGTGAGAAGTTTCAATCCAGTTGTAATGTTTATCCTTGGTGTGGCTGATGGCTCTTCTGTTCTTTCATACTGTTGTACTTTCTGTTGGCTTTATTTTTTTAAAACTTTACTATCTTGTTCATTAAGAACATTTGAGCAGAGGAAAACACATTCTGTAACATATAATCTTCCAAATCTGCTATCTTTGTTTTAACAGAACATCCTCTCAAATGAAAAGTATCCTGACTGGTGTAGCTCCATTATCCATGAGATAAGCTTACTTTTTAACTGATCTCACACACAAAATATGTGCAAATAATACTTTCATTGCTTAATATATTGCTGTTTCGAGTGGGGGGTTTAGATTTTGAGCTTCTTATGATTTCATGGCAGGAAAAAATGAATTTGTTTATCTTTCTGATTGCAAGTAAATAAATAAGGCCTTAACCTCATCTGTGTTTTCATGGAAGTTCGCTCAAATGCAGTGCATTAACTCATAGTCTATATAGCAGTACAATGCCAGGGCATGGAGATAATTCATCAAATTAAACTTTTACCAGTGAAACAGATGTTCCTCATTTACATTGCATGCACATAAGTGCAGGAAAACAACTCATTACCACTATTTATTAAGAGACGATGAATGTTCTAAATGTAAAAACAACCATAGCATAGAAGTAATAGTCAAATGGTTTGGAAGGGTTAATAAAAATAATCATTCCTTCCTTTTAAAAATACCACATATGTCTGAAGAAATCAATTTCACAAAAGGTGCTAAGTGCTTTAAGTGGTTTAATATATTCCAATAGAGACAGTGAGCTGTGAAAGAAATTTTTTCTCTGAAATAAATGAAAACCAAGTGTTTTCATTTTCACAGATGTTGCTAAAAACATCTGTTACTTTTAGCTGCATCAACTTAATTGGATACTATTCTTAACTCTCTCCCACTCTTCATTTTTCTAATAATTGATTTCACTAGGTATTGATTCTGTGTGTAGGAACTCAGTAATACATGATATTAGTACTCACTGATAAATTTTTAGAAATGTGTGGGTGTTTTATCATTCATAGATTGCAAACAAAAATCTGTACATGCACAAGTGGGTTTTGGTCAGATAGGTTTGCATAGAAGTTTGAGTGCTTAACCCTTTGTTAGAGGTCATATGAAGGCTGAGTCAGAAGCCTGAGCTCTTTAAGAGAATCTCCACTTACTCTGATGACTAATGGAAATGACAAATGAATAATTATTTTCTGTCTTTGCTACCTGGTATGGCAAGAGATACAATAAATCCTCTCCTCATTTCTTGCACAATGTTTGGCACAATGGCTTTTTCCTGGTGGTGTGTATGCAGATTTGCTATCCAGAGATCAGTGAGCCAGGATCCTTGAAGAACAATGTCAACTATGTCAAGGTAGGAGACCAAAGAACTCTGTCCCTGAGGAAAACAAAATCAAGCAAAATCATCCATAAATGAAATGGATGGAATATCTGATATGTTCTGTAGGCAGTTTCCTACCTTTCCTGAAAGAAAATTCTACATGTCATTGTGCTTTTCAAAGGTTGTACTACTAGTAGATTCTTCTGAATTTTCCTAAAATTTCTCCCTTTCCCGCCCTATCTTTTAGCTTCAAGTAAATCTGGAGTGTTAATGAATGAATGCATTGTCCAGGTTTTTATGTTCATAAAAATGTTTATGCCCTGCAGGTTTCATTCAGTTACATTTTGCATGGGCTTGCTGCTTCTTAATGTTTCACAATGTAAGCTTTTAACTCAACAGATTTATTTTCCTCCTGACTGCATTGCCTGTCCCTTCAGTTATACATGCCCACCTCTTTTCTTTTGGAAACTATGCAATCTCATTAGCAATTCTAGTGTTAGTAAGGTAACTGAAATGATGCCCTTAGATTTTTTTTTTTTTTTTGGTTTGTCCTGTTTTCTGTTTGTTGCTCTGCAAAAGAGCTTTTCTGATACACTTCTGTGTTTCAGAAGGGCAACATCATCTGATGCAGCTGCTGCCTTCAAGTCTCTTCAGATTAAATCACATTAATTTACTGCAGGATCATTATAAAACCATTCATGGATGCTTGTATACTCAGAAATCACATTTACCAGCTAACTAAATGGATGAATGTAGAGGAAATTACAACTTTCTTCTCTGAAATCATAGGCCTCTTCCACTTGAACAACAAGAGAATTTCTACAAGCTGAGGGTTATTAGAAGACATACACTGGAGCTCCACATCATTTCTATAATGCCTCAAACCATGTAAAATACACTGTTGTAAAATTCTGTTAAAAATCTTATCCTTGGAAGAGATTGCTATTGAAAATTACAAAGTACCCTCACTTTATCACAAAGAAGATGAGATACAGTGAAGGAAGATTAAAAGAGCCAAACAAACACTATTTCAGTAAAATGGGATTGAACAATCCCGTGATTGTTCTTTACATTTTTTAGAAGAGCTTCAGGAGGAGAAAATTATTTCAGGTACATATGTGAACAGTTAGATAAAATAAAAAATCCCACAACAGCACCAAAATGGAGTTCAAATGTTGTGATATTTTTTTCTAACAGCAAATTTTATTCTAACAGAAAGGATCCACTACAATGTCTCTAATGAGATATATACTCTGCAAAGAAGTCCAGGAAACATCTGTTTTTCTACTCATAATGATATTTTATTCAGTAATGCTTAAGAAACTTGGAAATGTTTTCACCATTGATATGTAAGACATTGAAAACAAGTTTGGATAAAGCACCAAAAATAGTAGAGATAGAGAACATACTGTCAAGGCACTATGTTATACGATTTAATAAATCTATTCCAATATTGATTTCCATTGAGCTATGATTTTGCATGCAATTTGAGTTGTTTTGTAGTTTTGAAGTCTCATATTACTTCAATGGGAAGCCAGCTGAAACTTGCAATTAAGATTTTTTCTTCTGGGTTATTTAGGCTCTGTTTGGAATCCAAATAATGAACTGTGATGAGAAAAGCACAGAGATGCTTCGGTAAACTCTGTGAAATACAATGTGCATATTTAGTCTTGCTTTAGTTCCGGGTCAGTCAGAAGAATCAGAAACAATTAGAAGTCCCTCTGTTTCAGTGTGATTACTGTTTACAAGAGGGAGTGCTTAACTCCTGAAGAAACTCTTCACAGGAAATTTGAGTTTTCTGTAGCTGTCATCAGGAACCAGTTAAGTGGTAAAAATTTGCTAAGTAATTGATTATTATAAAAAATATATAAGATCAATGGTACAGTATTTTTTAATAGATTTTCTTTCATTATACCTACAATACACAGTATATGTTCTTAAGTAGTGTTACTGCCTAGTATCCTTGAATAGTTTGGATTGCAATGAGTGGGGGTGTTTTAAACTAGATCAGATTGCTCACACCTCTTTTTTCAGGGGTGGGGCATTCACCGCTCTGGCACCTCTGGCACCTCTCTGGGGATCCTGTTCCAGTATTTTGCCAGATTAATCCTAAAAATTTTTCCCTATATCCAATATAAATCTACCTACCCCCTTTCAGTTTAAAACCACCACTTCTTGTCCCAACACAATGGGCTCTAAAAGACTAAAAAGTCTGTCCCTATCTTTTTTATAAGCCCCTCTAGACATTGAAACGCCACAATTACGTTACCTCAGAGCCTCAGAGCTTTCTCTTCTTCAGATTGAACTGTCCCAACTCTCCCAGCCTTTCTTCATGGAACATTCCCCTGATAATCTTTGTGGCCCTCCTCAGGACTCTCTCCAACAGATCCATGTCTTTCCTCTGCTGACAACCACAGACCTGGACCAGGTGGACTCTCACCAGAGTGGAACAGAGAAGCAGAATCACCTCTCTTGACCTCCTAGGCACATTTCTTTTGAAACAGTCCAGGATGTGATTGCCTTCCTGGATTGCAAATGCTCATTGCCAGCTCATGTCCAACTTTTCATCCACCAGTATCCTCAATCCCTCTCATCATGGCTGCTCTTAATCCTTTCATCCCCCAGCCTGTATTAACACTAGGGGCTGCCTGAAGCCAGGTTCAGAACCTGGAACCAGACTGTCTCTCATGAAGTTCACACGGTCCCACTTAATGTTGTCCAGGTCCATTTGAAAGGCATTCTGTCCCTCATGTATGTCAGCCTCACCACTGCAGACTTAGTGAGGGTGCATTCATGATAAAGGTATAAACAGAACTGGTCCTGGTATGGACTCCTGAAGGTTACTAGTCTTCATTAATGTCTAGACTTTGAGACATTGATCACCAGTCTTTGGATGTAATCATGCAACTAATTCCCTATTCACTGAACAGTCCACCCACTAAATCCATGCTTTTCCAACTAAGAGAAGAGGATGTTGTGGGACACAGTACAGATAGGTGACACATGTAGCTCTGTGTCCACTGATGTAGTCACTCTACCTTAACTTGTACTTCTGTGGCTTGTGGAAGGGGTGGCACTCAAGAATTAATTGGGCAACCAGTTAAAAAAAATTATCATCTCTTTCTAAGGCATAGAATATAATTGACTTCCAGGATACGTAGAACAAATGATAGAATGAAATATGAAGCAGTCTGGGATGAGGAGGCAACTTTAAAAGATTCAGGTGTTGGCAGAAATACAGAAGACACAGGTCAGCATTTCTCTAACTAATATAAGAGAGGAGTGAACTGTTGACTTATAGCAGTAACAGAGATTGGAAAAGAACCCAGTGGCAGACTGGGATATTGATGCTGGTTTTTGCCTTGTCAAGAAGGTGGAATGGGAAAATTGACTGAATTTGAGGTGGCTGACTGAACAAAACTGGGGATAAGAAAAAACATCTGCACATGCACTAATCTAGAAGGGAAGAAGAATAATTAAAGCTTTGCAACACCCGTTGTGGAACATCAAGAAAATGTCCCTTAAGTTAGTCATAAAACCCACCAGACATAGGTAATTGATTTTGCAGAAATATTGTTAAAGAAGCTACTGAAGAAACAATTTTCTTTTTATATATATGAGTAGGTTTATTATAAATCCTGTAGGATTTTTAAAATTCGTTAAAAGACAGGATCTGCAGATCTTTCTAAAGACCGTCTGCTTTTATTCTGGGATAATCACCTTGTCAGGTTATGAGGAACACTATGTTCCGTAGAAAATAACAAATGCAGTATTAAAATTCATAGGATGTGTTTTTAAGATTAATAGTATAGATGCCTTACTTTCCTCATGTTAAAATCAGTTTCAGGGAAATAATTAAGGTTTTCATTCCAGTTTGAAAATTTTTGTTTCTTTGAAGAATGCTGCTTGAAACCAAGAATACTTTTTCTGCAGATCTAAGCTCTGGTTAATTTTTTTTTCTTCAAATCAGGGATTCTCCACCCTCCTATTTGACTTATTATTTGTTTCTTTAGAAATCTGACTTGAACACCTTACAATGCAATATTTACAGAACTGTCATAACCTCACAATTTATACAGGGTAGATAATGTGGATAATACATTGATATTTTTTGTGGTTTCTTTTTTTTTTTTTTTCAAACTGCAGAAACATAAAAGACTTTGATGTTTTTGCAAAACGTTACTGAACCAATTATATTTTGTTGCTATTAATTTTTATTAAGGAAGAATAAACATAAAACTTTGAAACTTTTCAAGTAAAAGTGTGCTTAAGTGTAACAGTTCAATATTTGAATTATACAAAGGAATTTTGAAAGGGGAGTAGGGAATCTCAGCTCATGGTTTGCATATGGGCATAACATATTTCTCATTAATATTAATTGGATTTATAAGCCTACATCAAAGGAAGCATATAGGCTTAAAAGTAACTTTCAGTCATGCTCAGATTTCACTCCTCCTGTGGCATTTTGTACATTTTTCTAGAGCTATCTCAAACTCTGTTTTGAACTAAACACAAAGTTTACTGTGGTTTATAATGATGCACCATTTATTCACTTTATCAAGGTCAGCATAACTAGTCCACTAACAGAGAGACCTCTGTTCTTTCCACAATATTCTGCAAGCTCTGTTATAATTCACCTGAAGTAATTTTTCTTAATTATGTTAAGAAATAAAAACATTTGCCCTGAAAGCACTGCCACTATAGTTTGATCAGAAGCAAAGGAAAACAGATAGATGGCTTCCTCAGCAGCTTATAGCCCACTATCCTATCCCCTGCACCCTTCTTCTTTCCATGCTGGAGACTGGGGAAATTAGTTCTTCTAATGCAATAACACAGTTATGCTAATGTAGATTTCTTCTAACAATTAATATAAACCAGCAGTGCATCTCACTGGGACCATAGTCAAGGCTCCATTTTATACGTCTCTATCTATAATTACATGAGTGCATTATGAATCTACAGTAGTCAAGATGGTGTCACTATTTATATTGATATTCATTTATTCACCTTGGACAAAGACAAACCCATTGTTGTCCTGACCCCACAAGTGAACAATGGCACTTGATGATGCTCCCCATTAGCAAATGGCTTCCCACAAGTAATTGGTTGGACTACAGCAAAGAGAATGAGAATTCTTTGCTGTCAATTGCTGATCCAAAGCTTCAATTAGGGCTTTCCAGCATCAAACAGTCCTGAAATCAGAGTAGGATAATTAGAAATAAAACCAAATATTAAAGCCTTCCTCCTCCACCCCTCCTTTCTTCCTGGACTTGTCTTCACTCCTGAATTCTCTGTCTCCTTCCTCCCCTGTGATGTGGGAGGACAAGGAATGGGGACTCTGGTCTGTTTACTACATGTTGTCTCTGCCACTCCTTCCTTCTCAGGGGGTGGACTCCTCACACTCTTCTCTTGCTGCATTGTGCGGTCCTTCCACAGGAGGCAGATCTTCAACAACTTCCCCAAGTACTTGCCATAGTCTGCAGTTCTTCACAAACTGCTCCATTGTGAGTCCCTTTCCACAGGATGCAGTCCTTCAGGAATAAGTGGCTCCAACTTACATCCTCCATGGGGTCACAAGCCGTGTCAGCCCTGTGGCCTCATCTCTCCATGAAGTCACAGATTCTGCCAAGAGCCTGCTCTAGCAAGGGCTTCTCACAGCATCACAGCCTCCTCTGGACAGCCATCTGCCCTGGCTTGGGTCATCCAGGGGCTGCAGGTGGATCTCTGTTCCACTGTGTACCTCCATGGGTTACATGGACACAGCTGCCTCAGTATGGTCTTCAACACAGGTTACAGGGACATCTCTGCTCTGGCTCCTGGAGCATCTCCCCCCATTCTTGCATTCACCTTGGTGTCTGCAGGGCTGTTCCTCTTACATATTCTCACTCCTCTCTTCTCTGTCTGCAGTTTCTCCTGAACAATAATTTTTCTCCTCTGCTACCCAAACCTTGCCACACAGATCAAATGCACCACAAATTAGGACTGATTGCAGCATGAAAAACAAGACAGAGGCCCCCCTCAACAGAGTTACATGTGCTGTCTATGGTTTTTGAATTTCAATTGTTGACCCTCTTGTTCAATATTCAACAGATTACTACAACTTCCCTAGTTACCATTACTTTTCATAGCATTGATGAACTTCTACAAAATGGACCTGGACTGTACATTGAACTCTTCTATGGCAGCTCCTTCATAAATTTAAAATCACTATGCAGTTATTGCCTCTCAGATGGTTCTGACTGTTTAGATCTTGTGTGTAGGCTACTACCATTCTGTTGAAATCAGGAAAAATTTTCCTCTCCACAGGGAGTGAGCAGCATCTGCAGCAAGCACTTACATTATTGGTCTATCCAGGGCTCTAAGGTTTGGTAAGTATTCTAATAAATGTGATACCTCCTCATTTATTTTTATAAAATACAGACTGGCCTTCCAATTTATTTCTTGCAAAATACTGTCTTGAACTACAGACATTTTTTCAAACAGAATAAGAAGAGAGTATATATAATGCATCATATTTGCTGTAGAATACAGCACAATGGTACAAGTAGACATTGATCAAAATACTTGCTGCACCATAAAGTGTTCCTTTGTTGGAGGTCAGCAAGAGGATCAGACCTTCTTCCTTTCCATTGTGGACCCAGTTTTGATTAATTTATGCTTTCAGCATATGTAGGATGAGGTCAGTAAGGGACTAAATACAAGGTCCATATTAAATTCATTCTTCATTCTTTATGTACCTGTCATGTGAAAGGGGAGGAAGTTTGCCCAACCCTTAGAGAGAGGAGATTTTCTCGGCCCTTAGTGATTTATTTGTCTGTCAGTGCCTCAGGGAAGCTGAAATCCTTATGTCCGACCAGTGTGCAATTGTTCTCCAAGAGGGATCCTTCACCGCACAGCATTGGAGGGTGATTCGACTTTTCTCTTTGGGGCAGACTAAGCCAATAGCATGGAGACCTCTCAGTGGACCTTCCCAGTGTGTTATCTTTCACCAACAACTGCTAGCACCTTATAAAGGATGCACTTTAACAGTTTATGGAATAACACTTTACTGAAACAAGGTTAATAAGGTTTGAAGTCGTTGGTGACAGGGTCGGACTGCAAAAATGTTTTTAAAGTTTGGATTTTTCTTTTCACTTAGATTTTTAAAAGAAGCACAACTTAGGCTCTATGCAAAACAGTTTTCACAATTAGGACTACAAGGCAGAGATCAGGTAGGATAATGCCATCTTTATAAAGGCAAAGTACAATGTTGAAGTGAAAAGGCACAGATGTGCACCTTAAGATCAAAAAGAAAAATATATGATGGGAAAGAGAGAATTGTTGGTTTAATGTCCACAAAGAATTTTTCCCAAGGTGCACCAGTACATCTGTTGTAGATTTCCCTATATTTATACTGACAGCTTTAGAGATATTTATGCAGGTTAGCATCTGTGTATAAGATTTTAGCAGGCAGCTGTGAGGTAAAACAAGGTGGTGAGATTCTCTTATCATAGTTGCATATTAAAAAAAATAAGTAATAACATAGAACATGAAAGTTTTTCAGATATTAGACAGCAGGTTGTCCCCTCCCCCCATAGGACTTTAATAGCATTTAGTTCCCAAATGCCCCAATTTTTGCAGTAATCTGCCAACCAACCATTGTAAAGACTCTGTCCATCTGTGCAGAAGATATCTGTGGTAACATTGTTTGTTTGTTTGTTTGTTTTTTAATGCTTACTGTTAATTTTATTGGTGAAATGCTAAAAAAATCTAATTTATGAAATATTACCCTAACATCAGATTCAGCCAGACATAATGCTATTTTTATATTTAGCTGATATAAGGTAAATAAAAATGTATAATTCTCTTGATATGATCATCTGTCTTGTCTTGTGGAAAGGACAGGGAATCATTTAAACCACAGAAGAGAAGTTCGTTCAGTTTCTTTTCTCTTTTTTAAAGATAACAGAAACTTATATAAAATTTCATCACATACTTCTGCAGTCAACAGCACCTTTACTGCTGAAAACTGACCTTCATTTCTCTCACGGAACACCATCATAAATCCATTTCACTGCTTGATATGGTTGGTTGAATTACAAATTATTGCCTTAGCTACAGCCTTCACAATGCTATGGTCAGCCTAGGTGCCATCCCTGGGCATCTCTGTCTCTCAGACACTTGTCACATTAAATCCAGAATGATTAAATAGGTTATTTAAAATATACAGTCCATTTTATGTATGCTGACCTACAATATAATAAGAAGGTAATAAAATGTAGTACAAGTTGAGCTTTAGACCTGTGTCCCTATCATTATATTGTTTAATAATAGCAAATGTGAACACATATAAAAGCTGTAAGAATGTGACCTACAGGCCTCGTTCAAAAAAAAGCTTCTCCAATAGTCAGTTCTTTGCTCCTATCATTTCTGTACTTTCTGAAGCACACATACCATTTGGGGCAGGGGAAAAGGGCTGTTGGTACCACAGCCTGCCATTCATTGTGAGCTTGTTGTTGATGTCATCAGCATTAGATACTCTTTCACATATTTTCATCACCGTGACTAAATCTATTTCCCAGTTTAGTTAAATGCTGATCAGGTCACAGTTGGTTTCCACTCTCCTGTAATACTTCTCATATTCACAATGTGAAAAATATGGTTTCTGAGTATTCTAATTGCCATAACAATTACCGTAATTCCAAATCTACCTTAGTTCCTGCCTAGACTCCAGAATTATCCATTTGGTGAAAGGGAAGGACAAAACTTTCTGGGCTACAGTATATTTAATGTTTCCTAACATGATATCCATTTTCAAGTTGAAGGAATTTCAATGCTGTCTGGATTTTTATTTTCGGAGATAAAAAGGGAAAATATTTGTTGAAGACATGCAATATTTTTTTTAAAATTTATGTTATACATTTCTACATCTGCTTTCCTGGAAATCAGAGTAACATTCTTCACACTTATAGACTCCTAGGCATTTTACTCTTTGGGCAACAGAAATAAAATAAGCCTACATCAAGCTCTGGAAACAGCCACAAATAAAATGGAAATTTGTAGTGCATGTGTGTTAGAATGGCAAGTCCTGAAACTCTCCATTTTATCACCAATCAGTGACATCTTTGAGATTCAGATGAAGGCTAAACTAGCCTTTGGACACACCAGAGAGACCAGAAGCAGTTTCAGCAGCAATTAATGAGTAATGAAAATTTTCTCCCCCAAAATAAGAATGGAACAGAAATACTCTGGGTGTTCAAGAAAGACCAAGCGCTCTATTACTCATAAGAGCATTATAAATATTAAATAGATAGCAAAAGAATTTCAATGACTTGAATTGCTGCTCAGATGCTTTGGAGGAGGTAGACTATTCAAGGTGTAAATGCCAGTAACTCTGCAATTAAGAACACATAGAGACTGTGGACATTCTGTTCTCTTCTATTGGTAAATCTGCTGCTACATGCATCTCTGTAAAATCAAATCTTTGGATGGAGAAAAATCTGTAGTAAGTTAATTTTAAATAGTTTTTTACAGAAATGGCATGGGTTCTAAACTGGTAAGTCATCAGAGGGCTTCATCACATGTAGCCCACACATTGGAGCACAGTGATGGATTGCAATTCTGAAGGGACTCTTCAGATGATCCTCCAGATCTTGAAAATAACTAAGCTGGGAATCAATTGAATTAGAATTAATTCCTTAAAAATGACTAGCCATATCACGTATGTCCTGATTTTCCTGAATATGAGTCAATGTCTGTCTTTCCATCAGTCTGTTTTTCATGCCTTTCTGTGGTTTCCTGGTTCAGAAGTAAATTAGGCCAACTTTCCCATTTTTTACTTTAGGTGTACTTGTAAAAACATAATCAAGGATGAAAAATTCTCTTTGGATTTTTAAAAATAATAATTTAGATTTTAAGAGCCTTTTAATACCTTGCGTAAAATTCTATGTCACAGTTTCAAAAACAATGACATAGTTATTACCTTCTTTTAAATTCTATATATTTTTAGATTAATTTCTGAGAGGTCTCTTAGACCCATGGGCTTTCCTCTGTTTTTTCTCTATTTTATGTGTTCCTTGTTTCAGTAAGAGAAAACTCGCTGGTAGAAGAATCATAAAGCCTGTGATTTTGAAGATGTAAATTCTGCTCATAGATCACCATTTTGTAATTTCTAAGTATGACTTGGGCAAGTTTTTCTGGGTTCTTTCCTAGAAAAATTAATTGTGTCAGTGTTCCATTTCAAATTATTGCCAGTATATACTGTTTTTGTACATTCATTCAGACACCTTGGTATAGAGATGCTGTGATTATTTAAAATAGAAAATGCTTTTCTGTGCCAAAAGTTCAATAACTAACCATATACATGAAAGAATTTCTTATAAAAGGACTATCTGTACTTAACCAGACAGTGGAGGATGATTTTGGCATGCCAAGGAACATCCTTATTCTTGCTCCTTTTCTCATTAATTCTTCTCAAAGGCATACGAACTGGAGGACCTCTGTCTGCAGTATTTGCACTGCTTTGGCACATAGGACCTGCAAACTCAGACTAAAATCCTTCTGAAAAAGGCACGGAACACACAGCTATTGGAAAAGAACATCTTAATTACTGCTTGGTCCTGATCTTGTGATTACCTAGTACATTTTATAGAGCCTCTATCAATGTTCAGTTAGAATCTTTACAATTCTATGATATGCTTCCGAAGAAGAGTTGAATGGAGATATTTTGAACATTTTAAATGAAATTTTTCAGCTTCATAAACCTTGCATTTCAACAGCCCTGGATAAAAATCAAGGTTTCATGTGCTGACAACCTGTCCTTGTGTGAACCTGCTCCTTAACTGTGTTGAAGATAAGACATCTGATGAACTGCTGCTGGGAATTCAAAAAGAATTTTGTTGGTTATTTGTTGCTGTTGTTTTTTCTGTAAATTATTTTTTTTTAAATGGCTAATGCACATAAATTTTACAGACTTCTTACAAGAGATTTTTTTGCATTCTTAAGAACGTAATTAAAACCTTGTTTTTAAAATGCTTGGTGAGCAATTTTAAAGCCTGCCATTATACTCATATAAATAGAATTTACATTGATCTTGTAGAATAAAAAGACAGTTTCAAGCTTACAAACTAAACTTCTAAACTATTTAACGCTTGTTCAATAGTAAAAAAGTATTTTCTCCTAACTATACATTTATTTTTTTTTTTAAATTCTCAATCACATATAATTGTGGTAGGCTAACTCTGGCTGCCACCAGGTGTCCAATCAAAGCTTTTCTCTCTCTCCCCACCTCAGCTGGACAGGAAAAAAACAATAGAACAAAAGGTTCATGGATCAAGATGAGGGCACTGAGAGATCACCAATCAAATCAGATCAGAATAATGAGAAATAAAATCAAATCATAAAACATCTTCCCTCAACCCCTGTTCTCTTCCTGGACTCATCTGTACTCCTGAATTCTCTACCTTCTCCCTAGTGATGAGGGTGGATGGATAATGGGGACTCTGGTCAGTCCACCACATGTTGTCTCTAATGCTCCTTCCACCTCAGGGGGAAGACTTTTCACACCCTTCCCCTTCTCCACTGTGTGGTCCCTCCCATGGGAGACAGTCTCACACAACTTCTCCTACATGACTCCTTCCCATGAGCTGCAGTTCTTCACAAGCTGCTCCAGAGTGGATCGCATTCCACAGTGTCACAAGTCCTGCCAGCAAAAGTTCTCCTTGTGAACTCATTTTTCCACAAGGCCACAGGTCCTGCCAGGAGCCTGCTCCAGCATGGGGTCCTCCCTGGGATACAGGTTGATCTCTGCTCCAGCCTGGATTTCCAAGGGCTGCAGGGGGACAGCCTCACTCACCATGGTCTGCACTGTGGTCTGCAGGGGCATCTCTGCTCTGGGGCCTGGAGCACCTTGTCCTTGTCAGTGTCTGCAGATTTGTTTCTGTCACATAGTTTCACTATTCAGCTGCAGTTGTACAGTTTATTCCCGTCCACCCTATCTTTAACTTTGTTAGCTCAGAGACACTGCCACCGTCACTGATGGGCTTGGTTTTCGCCATGGCAGATCTGTCTTGGGGCTGGGTGGAATTGGCTCTACCAGACTTGGGGGGATTTCCTGACAGCTTGTCACAGAGGCCACCCCATGAAAAGTCAACACATTTATATCTGACAAATGTAATATCAAAGTACTTAGTATCTTATGATTAAAGAAAATAAAAATAATTTGTCATATCTCTACTCTTTCTAGTATATTTAAATAGAAGGTGTGTTTCACTTTCCCCCAATAAAAATTCCTCAGTTTCTCAGGAGTTTGAAAGTTCTCCCTGTTTTCTTTTTGATTTTTTTAAAAGTTTTAAATAAACCAGCAGATCTTTGATTAAATAAACAATTATTTAATGTAAGCAGAAATAATAGGACTTCTTAAAAAAAAATAAATCACAACCACCAAAAATACAATCAATCTTTATGGGTTAATATGTTGGATATGTTAATTGGTGTACTCCAGTGGATTTCAAGAACACGTAGATTATTCTATCTACAATGAAAGCATGTGTCATTATCTCCAAGAGTTCCCAGAAGCCCAGTATTGGTGCTAAATGACAGCACAGTGTGAACATGAAGCAGCTGTGAATTGTTTTTTAATGCTACCACTCCAGGCAAACAACATAACAAGAACCAGCTCGACTCAGAAAATGTCCATTGCATTTTCTGTTTATTTTTTTGAGTAAAAAAAAAACAAAAAAAAAAAGAAGAAGAAGAAAAGATAATAAAAGCCTCCTATCCCCTCACCTCTCTTGTATCCTGGTGTTGCAAGGCCTTTGTCATGTGCTGCTTTCATGTTGCAGAAATAATTTATCTTGCACTTTTATGTCTTGCTGACACAAGCATCAACGTGCCCTACATTATTAAACCAGTTGTCTCACCTGACTGGACTTTAAGACAGAATTTACTTGTAGCCAAGTGAAAAATACTTCACATCAGAGGGGAAGACCTGTCCACTTGGCTGTGTGTGAAATATGTGCTGGAATATAAGCAGCTGCTGAGACTGCCAGCCGATGTTTCTTTGTCCTGCTGTGTTGTGTTAGTGCTGTCTACAGAAATACTGGAAATATTCCTAAGGTCTAACAAGCATCAAGGAAAGGAGGAAAAAGTAAGCTTAGCTTTGACAGATGCTTCTTTCTGAACTGATTTTCAAAGACATTGTCTCTCTATCTAAAAGCTGTCTTTTGTTGGCTGATTTATGCCCCTTACGTGATTGTGGTGGTTGTGCTCAATGCAACATGGTGATATGGGGATGGAGCTTACCAGAGAACTGAGGAAGGGCCAAGGAGATTGCATAGAGCTAAGAATCATACCTCAGATGACTGAAACTGCAGGATGAGTGATGATGGTTTAATGTTGCTTAAGGCATGGTTACTTACCCTTTGCTTCCAGCAAGTTATATATTGCTTCAAGTACCAGTTGAAATGTTTCAGAGACAGATGAAGTTTTTGGAAACATAAATTATGGATACTGAAACAGCATTATTCCCTTAACCACCAAGTTTTTCCTCTACTTGTTTGGGAAAGATCACCTGTTGCCTACTTACCAAATTCTTGGTCTTGAGTTTACTCAGAGGTTTGCATAAGTCTTTACAAGCTGACTTCCGTGTCTATTTAATGTAGCATAGGAAGATAAAATCAAGACCAAACCCTTTTTTTTTTCCTTTCATAATAAGTGCACTAAAAAGAAATGAGAGACAGATTGTGCTTATTGATTAGTAAATGTTCCTCCAAGACATCTTATGGCAAGGTAACGTGGAGGGACAAATGAGGATCCAAGCATGTCTTTTCCCTTGTTTTAACACAAAGATGGAGAAACATTAACCTATTAATGTTGACAGACAGGTGAGCATTTTCCTGCATGTAAGGATCTGAACAGTTGCTTGTGGTTTCAGATAGCATTGAAAGAATTGGTGTGGTCCTGCTATGACCAGAACTGCAAGGAAAGAAAGCCTAAACAACAAGACTTGGTTCCCTACTTGGCTTCCTGCAACCTGTGCGGCAGATAGATAAGGCTTCTGCTCTCTCACTGTTCTAGTGATAAGCCAATGTTACACATCTTCTAGTGAAAAACCTATTAAATGGAAGGCAAATACTCTACACATGTGTGTCAAGATTTATACTCTCTCTAGAATTTAGAATTCTTATTGAAAATCACATCCTTAGGCTGATGCAGAAACAGAGAAACTCAGCCCTGTCCTGCTTTGAATGAGGCACTCCAAAGTTCTGGTTGGCACCAGAAAAGATGCATGTTTGGGTCAATATGTAACTCAGTTGATTTTCATTGTGAAGAAAAGTGCCAGTAAAAACCATGGGGTTTATATGCTTCTCTTCAGCTTCCTTGTTGTCATCTCTGGCCAGTAAACATCTTCCCAATGATTCCCAGTTATTCTCTGAGGAGTAAAGTACCAAACACCATCGTACCACTCAAGCAGGCTGTGGCGGATTTCACCCGGTGTCCACCCAAACCTTCAGGCCCCCTGCTTTCCCAAAGAGAAAGGAAAAGGAGGAAAGGCGAAAAAAACCCCACCAAAACAGCTGAGAGATAATGGCAAAACAAACTCAGAGTAGCTAAATACTTACATTTATTACTAACAAGATAAGAACTAAAACTAAAAGTAATAAAAGTAAAAAGTAAGAAATAAATCAGTCTTAAGAACACCCCTCTCCTCTCACTCCTCCTTCTTTCCGGCAGTTCGAGGGAGCAGAGAATGGGAGTTTTGCAGCTGGTTGATGCTTCTGCCATTACTCTTGGCCTATGGGTCACTCCATGGGGTGCAGTCGGGTCTCTGCACCCCAATGGTCCTCTGTGGGCTGCAGTGGGACAACTGCTCCACCAGGGTCCTCACCATGGGCTGCAGGGGGGCCACAGCTCTGAGTCCTTCCCCTGCTCCCATGGGGTCCCTCCCATGGGAGACAGTCCTCGATAGACTTCTCCAATGTGAGTCCACCCCCAAGGCAACACTTCTCCTGGGGGGAAAACCTGCTCCAGCGTGGGTCTCCTCCATGAATCATGGCTGCAAGTCTTTTCCAGGATCTTGCTCCATCCTGGGCCTCCCACAGGGCAACAGCTCCTTCATGCATCCACCTGCTCCTCCATGGGCTACAGGGGTGTCCGTGCACCCCGATGGATCTCCATGGGCTTCAGGGGAGGTGGAGGATAGTTTTCAGACCTTCTCCCCCACTGCTCTGGTGTGGTGTCCCTCCTTCGCCTCCTTCTTCTCCGACCCTGGTCTCTGCATTGTTATCTCATGGCTGGAATTTCCAGCTGCACAACACTCCTAAATTCTTAAATATGTTATTACAGAGGTGTGACTGTGATTCCTAATTGGCTCAACTCTGGCCACCAGCAGGAAGTCCCTCCTGGACCTGTCTGTCATTGGCTCCACAGGACAGGAGAAGCTTCTGGCAGCTTCTAACAGAAACCATTGTGGAAGCCCCCTCTTCTACTAAAATTCAGCTACAGAAACCTATGACAGAGGCTATGATAACACCACACTGCTTGGATCAGCTGAGTACAGCAAACGTCATTTGCAAGCCCCACTGGAAGCTGCTCTTTCAGACAGGCATTGCCTTTCACACAAGTGGATTTCTGAGTGGTAGGTGAAGTCTCTGGTATTTCTCAGGTTTGGGATAGGCTTTATTAGACTTGCTGATGGGCTACTTACAATTATCTTTTCCTTTCTTTTAGTAGGTTGTTAAATGTGGAGATATGTTTAGGAGCTTCCATTTGTCACTGTTATCCCTCTTTTAGATTATTCTGCCTGTACTGATGGGATGTAAAAGCAAATGTTAGTCTAATGGATGTGTCAGGCATTTATCATGTTAACCTAGACAAAGAACCCAAATAACTCTGATAGTCTGGGCAGACGAGAATTTCTCTATCTCTATCTTGTTATCCCAAGAGCTTGATCCCATAAACTTTGTTGTGTAGGAATGCAGGGCATAAAGCTGATGGAAAAGTAGTCTTCTTGGAGCTACCCTCCAAGGCAATGCAGAGTGAAATCCTGGAAGACCCTGAGCACATTTTATCTCTGGAAGGTGACTTTTGTCAAGCATATCCGGGTCCAACCCATCAATGGAATTTGTGTTGATTCCCAAGAAATTACAGACTGGCAATAAGATCTAAAATATAGGAGTTTCCACAGTAAGAAACTATGGGAAAAAATAGTGTGATTCACTTACAGATAAAAGGAAAAGTCTGTGAAAGTGGTTGAAATTCATCATATTTCTTTTCTCTTCCTGAATCTTTGAGTCTGTCTTACCAACCTAACCAAACTCAACAAAGGCAAATGCCGGATTCTGCAGCTGGGATGGGACAACCCTTGTTGTCTGTATAGACTGGAGAATGAGAATCTGGAGAGAAGTGCTGTGTAAAGAGACCTAGGGGTCCTTGTTGTTGGATATAAGTCAACAGTGCCCTGGCAGCCAGGAGGGCCAACCTTGTCCTGGGGGGGCGTCAGGCAAAACATTGTCAATCAGTCGAGGGAGGGGATTGTCCCTCTCTACTCTGCACTGGGGTGGCCTCACCTTGGATAATGTGTACAACTTGGGGCACTGCAATATAAGAAACATATTAAGCTATTGGAGGCCCAAAGGAGGGCCAAGGGGATGGTGAAAGACCTGGAGGAGAAGCCGTATGAGGAGTGGCTGAGGTCATTTGTTCTGTTCAACCTGGAGAAGAGGAGACTGAGGGGGAATCACTTTGCAGTCTTCAACACCCTCACAAGGGGAAACAGAGGGGCAAGTATGACTCTTGTGAACAGTGGCAAGACTTGTAGAAATGGTATGAAGTTGAGTCATGGGAGGTTTAGGTTGGGTAGCAGAAAAGAAGATTTCACCCCAAGAGTGATTATGGGTGCTTGAGCATTGGAACAAGCTCCCCAGAGAAGCATGGCACCAAGCATGACAGAGTTCAGGAAGTATATGGATAATGTTCTCAGACACATGGTGTGACTCTTGCAGTGTGCTGTGCAGGGCCAGGAGTTGGACTCAATGATCCTGATGGGTCCCTTCCAACTCAGCATATTCTATGATTCTTGTACCTGTCCCTTCTTTCTCTGGATCCTAATTCCTCTTTTTTCTTTCCACTCTTCCATCTCACAAGCTATCTTTTAAGCTGCCTTCAGCCAACACTATTTTCTTGCATTTCAAAATGTCTCTGTGGAAATTTTGTGGGCTCTGCTCTGTGTGTTGGCAGTAAAGAAGAATTTAGTCAAATTTTGCTCACTGATGCACCAGATCCAGACAGCTATCAGAATTTGAATAAATTTCTACTGTTAACTCCTTCCTAGTCTTAAAGATAGTGGTCTAAAGAAAATGGACCACCAGAACACATTGGAAAAATATCATGAAATAATAATCTGATGAAAACTCAAACCCCTTCATTTTCCTAAACATGTATTTGAATGAATTTAGCTCTTGGAGGAAATAAAACTCTCCACTGATACCCCTACAGTTTTTTTCTCAAACTAAATAATGTTAAATCTGACCTCAGTTAGTATTCTGCAAAATGGCTACAAAGAATGAATAAGCTGAAAACTGGGCTCAAAAGCTAGCGGTCAATAATTTCTACTCTGCCTGAAGGCTGGTTAACAGGAGATGTTCTCCAGGGTCTATTCTGGGACCTAACTTGTTTAACAACTTTATAAATTACCTGGAAACAGAAGGGAGCCCCATAAAATTTGCAGATGACACCAAATCAGAAAGTATAATTCATATGGTTGAGGGCCTGTTGCCTTTCAGGGCCAGACTAGACAGAGCCCCAAATACAGTCTGAATTCAATTTTTATCTTACTTTGAACAGGGCATCCCAAGGTCCTTTGCAGCCTGAATGGTTCTGGGATTCCAGTGGCATTTTTACGAAAAGATGCTGATTGCAGCTCTATAAAGGGAAACCAGCAGTGTTGTGAGCACTTTATCTCACAGTTCTTTGCAGTATCTGCTCAGGATGGTGCAGAATGAGGCCTTCAACCTGAGAAACTGAAACCTACTGGGTATGATTTCCTAAAGAGTTGGGTACATAGTCAGCAGTAGTCAAACACTGAACTTAGATCTATGTTAAGGTGCTTAAATTGATTTTTCCTTTTGAAAAATTATATTAGAGTTTGAATTGATTGTCATGATTAGGGAGTTTATGTTGAATAACTTTAAAATGCTGACAACTATATGTATTTAAATTATTGTTTCTGTTGATGAGTGTAAGTAGTTTTTTGGTCTATGGTATAAAAACTCCAGCATCTCTGAGAACATTGCCAGCTGGTAAGCTTTTCTGAATATCTACAGAATGAGCTTAATAATAGAAAAATAAATAGTTCATCTGAAAATCATGACACTGTACCATCATTTGAGTAAAGAGTTACTGACAAACATGTCAGAGTAGCTATGAGTACCCTGCTGTCTACTTGTGATTAGAATTGAGCAAGAAGCATATGTTTCAAAGAATATTGGTTTGATAATATGCATTGCTGTGTTGTGTTACCTGGATAAGAAGAGTGGGAAACTCTTTGTGTACTTACTATTCTGAATAATTTAAAAAATAATATTGCTTTTCTATAATAATAAGCATATATAGAAGCTACTTAGCATACAGAAGAATAACTAATAATTAAAGGCAACACTGATGTGAATCTAAAAGAAAAATAATAATGAGACACAAACAGTTTATCTAACTTAGGGTAAGTTCTCTATCCACTTAGGAGAGAATTTGACTGTGATGTGTGTGTCCTTGAGGTGAACTTTTGGTAGCTAGGTTATGTAAGTAATGGAACAATTTACAAGAGTGTGAAGCATGATTGTCTGTAACTCCAAGACTTAAAAATGAAAAAGTATTCTAAAAAGTGTCATACCATAAAATACACTTTAAAATGATACAAGTAGAGAAGGACTGAGGTACTGTGGGCTCTATCATGATGTCTGATCACATACACCATCTATTGACTTCTGTCTTTTGTGCAGTACCTCAAAAATACATATTAAAAGTAAGCTTTCTACAGCAATGTTCAGTAGAAATTAATTGTACAGTGAGGTATTTCCCATGTCTGCCTCTAAATGGAGAACCAGCATACATGGAGTTAACCTGAATAAGAAAATAATACTGGAGCATCATTACACCTTCCAAGTTCTTTCTAGCTAACAGGCATTAGCCAGAGAAATACCCTGTGCTTTTCAAAAAGGAAGACAGTCTGAACATTCAGAAGATTTTTATAAACTTAAGCCAAGAATAATTTACAATGTGTTACTTGGCTGACTTATGTATATTATATGAAGCTATGATCTGAGCCTACTCCTGCTGTATAAGTATTCTAAGTGAAAAAAATGGTTGTCTTGCATTTAATGAGTGTTCCACTTAAATTTACATCAGAGGTCTTTAGCACTGGGCCTATGTTGTACACGATACTGCTGGGTCAAATTAGGATGTCTTATCCCTGCTTAACAGTTGTTTGCAGTATGACAGCTGATGGAAATGGTGTGAGGGTGCTGATGTTAGAAAAATAAAACTGGTAACAGTGAGCTCTACTGCAAAATGTACCTAACATAGAGTCTTTCTGAGCCATTACTGTCTTGTTTACAAGCTCATCCTGTACCACTGTTTTGACAGGGAAAGCATAATGAGCCGTAGGAGAAAAAGAGGTCAGGGTAAATGTGATTATGTACACCTTGGAGCTCAGTTTTATTGCATTTATGACATCTCCTGGTGTCGAAGTTATAGAGGATCCCACGGTTTGTTGGAGAGCAGCCCAAGCATAAGTCTAGTCTGCTATATCTGAGTGTTTTCCAAGGTGTTTTTTTACAGGTTTGGCTTAGAGTTTGGGTTAAAAATCTAATTTCTGAATTTTTAATACCACTGGGAAAAAGACTTTTGTTAAATACAACGTCCCTTTTGAGTTATATGTCTGGTTTGGGTGATTTCTCTGTTGTGACGTTGGTTTCTTTTGTTTTTGGTTTTGTTTCTTTATCGAGTGAACTTTGAAGATAGAAGATTTTGTGGTTTGGATGGACCTTCAATCCAGTATTTCGTGTCTGTTTGGCATAACTGAAGAAACTTAGATTTAGATCTTGCTGATACAGAGACACTTAACAGACTTCAGTGGAAAAAGAATTTGAAAATAATTAAAATAAAAAGTTTTAAGACATATGACAAAGCATTCTGTTTTCTTACAGCTATAGGAAAAACAACTATAGGAAGCTAATAAATTGTATGTAGATATGTGTTAAGACAGTACTTGACACTATGATATGGGACCTACATGTCCCATGGATGTTTATCATCTGTTTCTTGTGCTCTTTGTTTTGCCTCTGTTACATACCTACAGGATCTAACACTTGTTTGTGACATAAAACTATAGAGTTGGTGAAATTCCACTAAATTTCAGCAGTATTTCAAAGGTCCAAACAGTACCATTTTTCTCCTTTTAAAATTTTCTGCCTGTTTATTACATATTTAAATTAATTGAACTGGTAGTACTAGCTCAGGGTGAAACTAGGAAAAGTGACTTTAGCACTTAGATGAGTGTACATGCATCCAGTTGCTGAAGGTATAAAAATGAAAATAAGGGAAAATCTTGAGTAACTTCTTTTTCAAGACATTCTTCATCTTTTTACTACAGAGACAAAAAAAAATCAACAAAAAAACCCCTCGGATGGTCTCTGCAAGTTGAGACAGTTAATACTGGAGAGCATACAAATCCCATTGCACGTTTATGTGAATAATAAATAAAAGGTAATGGTCCATTATCACAAATACACTTTGAGAACAAAGAATGTTTTATTAGGTTTACCTTGTTCTGTCATTATAGTTTTCTTTTTTGAGAGCCATTCAAGCATATAACCATTGGTGGCTTTATAAAAGATAATAAAGTTTATTAGGATAATAATGGTCAATGAATAATATGTTAGAAATAGCAAATAGGCTGTAAAAAACAGGAAAAGGTCAAAACTGTGTTATCAAAAGCTATTGTGGCTTCTTTAAAAGAAAAAGGGAATCTTCAGTCCAGTCTTCTTACCTTGCAAATTGCTTAATGGGCAAAAAAAGGAAGAAGCTAGACATATTACACTAAATAAAATAATAAAGAAATGGCATTTGCACCATTATTCTATAAGGGTTTGCTCTTGACTTTGTCTGTTTCTGTGTTTGATGACGTTTTCTCATATCTCTGAAAGCAGTCTAGAACATTTTCTGTATTATGGGATCCAGAAAAGAATATTTTTGACTCATTGAAAATATGTGAGCAGCTTTCCTCTTAAGTGTTTCATATTCTTTCACTGAATTCCTTTCTCAGTATGAAGCAAGTCCACCATACTCAGTGAACGGCATTCTGTAAGACTGATTTCTTTAATTTAATTTTTTATTGTGGTGAGGTGGCTTTGAAATGAGTGTTAACTGTCCAGGAGATAATTCCATGTTTTTGGAAGAACTGTCAGGTCTCACAAAGACTGAATTATCTTTCAAATTTTTTTCTCCCAGTATATGGGAAAACCTCCATAGAATACAAAAGAGATATACACTAGCCAGACTTAGCAAATGAGTATGAGGAATATACATCACATTTATACATGAGTTGCAGCTTGGGCGCACTAAGATGGGCTTTATTTTTATCAGTTATGAAAGAGTTCTATGTTCAGTTCAGGTAATACTTTGGGAAATATCAGCGAAACATACTGGAAAAGTCATATACTTCCTTGAGAATAATATTGACTACCATAGATAGCAACATCCAAATGAGATTAGTGACCAACTCAGGGTCAATGACCACAGATATGATCAGAGTGGCAACTGAAAAGATAAAGAAGGCAAATAAAGTACTTTCTAATGCCATTAAGAAGTCTAAATTCTGTTCATTTGAGCTGTCTTTCAAAAATAACACTGACCTCCAAGATTTTAAAGAAATACTCTCTTGGTTGAAGGAGAGCTATGTAGGAAATTGGAAATCTCACCCTTGCAGGGGCAGTAGCAGAATCTTTACTTCTCTCAAAGACTCACCTTAATTACCTGTTTTCAGCAATTTATCTTGTCCTGTATTATGATATCCTACCATTTCCCAGATTCCACATATGGATTAGGTGTACTTAATACACTTCCCCTCCTCCCTGTTGTTTCTTCTGAAATGTCATCATGTGGATGTTTTTTGCAACAGACTAGGTAAAGGATTTATTGTGCCTGTAGGTTTTGCTGTTGTAGTATGGGCTGTCACTTTGCTGTTGCATACATGGTTCTGTCTTAAAACAGTTTACAAAAACTGTATCCCTTACATAAGTAGAAACAGTGCAATTGAAACAATAGCAATAAATGAATACCAAATCATTATTTTGTTAAAACCATGGAATAGATACTACACACTTAGGAAAACAGATGGAAGAGCATGACAGTTCCCAACTTGTCTCTGAGCTCCACTGTGGAACAGGAAGATATTGTAGTGGGGGGCCCTTGGTGAGATGCTGATGGCAAGTTCAGCAGTCTCTCTTGGCTCAGTTCTTCCCACAGTATTTAAGTATGTAACAGTTTATGCCAGATGTGCAGGTGTCCTTGGAGTGGGAGCCTCTTTCATCCTGTTACCATTGTTCCAAGCAGCATGTTGACAGTTTAGGACCTGTTATCTGTTTTTTATTACTTAAGATAGCAGGAGCAAAGTGAGAATTATGTGGCAATGAGGATGTGTTGCACTCCTTTAGGATGAAGATATTTTAATATTTTCCAGAACATTTCAGCTATCATAATGATATTGAGACCTGATGGTTCCTGTTGCATGAGGTATTGTATGAAAGGTCCTTAGCAATATAGAAATTTCAGGGCAATGATAGAAAACTCTGTGGCAAAACAATTCCTTTTTTTTTTTTTTCTTTTCGGTCTGCTAAGCTCCTCTACACTGAAAAATAAGTCTGTACTTCATTTTTCCTTGATAAAATTACAGTTTGACATATTTTTAGCTTCCTGGAGGACTGTTCTGCAATGCTTTGACATGGAATAACCAGTAGCAGAATAAGCTAGCAATTGATGCAGATGGACATTTGTCTCTGAAGCACCTGAAAGTTGTGATGGAATGGAGAGTTGACCTCAATAAAGACATAATAGGAATAATTCAATCTGTTCCCATGCTGTGAGCTTTATTTAGCTGGGAGAAAAAAAACCCAACAGAACCAAAAATTTAATTGATATAGTAAAGACAAATGAATTTAATCCTACATTTTAGTCTCATTTTGATGAGTATTTCTATTAAAAGAGGTGTGCTGGGTTTTCTACAGGTCATGTACAAGCTTTCATAAAAACTGTATGGACATTATAATGACAACACAACTAGATTTCAACCTGTTTCATTAGCAGCCCAGCTCTGGGGAACATTTGACCTAGATCTGCCTACTAATAGACAAACTTCATAATGATTCAAGACAAATTTTCATAATGGATGTTGTTCACTTTTGCACTGAGGCCTGAACACCACCTGTATCCATTTTAAATTCTCTATTTCCAGACTTAAACAGTATTTGATTCAACTGCTGATGCCTAAGTTGATTCTTTTATAGGAAACTGAATTTTCTTGATGTGAAGAAAGTTGGTGGGACTTTTTTCTTAGTTTTGACATTCCTTTTGTTGTTTTCTGTTTGCTTGTGTAATTTTTTTCCCTCTCCTATTTGATAAAGACACAGTAAAATTTCCATAGTGTGTACCTAGAATGTCTAATAGAAGGGGGTCGGGAATGAGAAAAACTTGAACAGATGTTTAGAGATTCGTGTGAACTAAACTTTTCCAGACAAACCATATTCAAAACAGGAGACAAAAAATCTATTGTGTGGATCTGAATAAATAAACACATAGGAATGAATGAACATGCATGGAAACACTTGGCAAGACTGTTTATCACTTATGCAGAGACACTTGTCTTGATGAAAGTTCCCTCCCAGGTAGAAAATCAGGTAGGTGGATGCACTCTAGCTATCCACAGTAGCACTTCGGGAATTTAGTTTAGATGGTAAACACTTTAGAAAGTGCTTATTTAAAATTCTTCTAAATTTCTTGTCTGTGGGAGCAGCACACTGTCTGTGTGCAGGCTGACTGACTGGTAGTCAGGAATAGGCTTGCTAATCAAAATAAATGATAAAAAAAAATGCATTGGTAAGTGGCACAAAACATAGACCTGGGGGAGGACCTCTCATGTTTACCACCAGGGTGCTTTTTCATTACTGCAATATCTGCAAGTGGAGGGTAATTTCAGTACTGGCATCTTAAAAATATTTGTAATGAATGACCATGAAAAAACATGACTCCAGATTTAATGTTCATCTGTCTTTATGGCTCAAAGAACAGATTCAGATTTGATGTCAGTTTCATTGCAGAGAAACTAAGGAATTTCCTAAAAGGAATAAATTCCAAATCAGGAATTTTTGAGAGTGGGCTGGAGAAGGGCTGGACATTGCATTACATACGAGGTTCATTCTGCAGATTCTTGGTTTTGGAAAAAAGGGCTTACCAAGACTGTTATTTGGGCAATTTCATAACTGCAGAATCTATGCATTATTGTAGAATTCATCACAGGGAACAAATAATCAAACAAAAACCTGTATCCCAAGTATCTGTGAGTGCCAGTAGGAAGAGTAATGAAGATTTTAAGGAAAGATGGTTGATTCTAAGTAAATTTGGAAATAGAGGGAGAGTTGGTGAGATGGAAAGATATGAAGATATAATGTATGTGATAGAGCTCTAATTTCAAAAAGAATATCAGAGAGTTCTAAGCCCAAACAACAGAGAAGAGTAAGCTTGTATGCACATAAGTGAAATCTTATGTAAGAAGAGAATAAAGAGTCAAGTGAATAATTATTTTCATGTGTAGGTTGTGACAGTAAGTCAGTGGCTTTGCATGGGTTGTAGTTTAGTTTGCTCTTGTCTTCATTGTGTTTTCATGGGCAAAAAACACACAATAAGCTCCCAAAAATTGCCTGTGCTTGCTCACTCTTGAAACAGCTGGATAGTTAAGGCTGAAAAGTATTCCTGGCAGTTACCTGACTCTGTTGGAAGCAGGGCATTCTCAAGGCTTATCCGTCTATTGTCTGAGTATCTCCAAGAATGAAGATTATGAACCCGCTTTTTGGGCAACCTGGTCCAGTATTTGACCATACTTCTGCTGGAAAAGTTCTTCCTTACATGTAAATATAACTTCCTGTTTTCCATCCTGTTTCTTTTGCATATTTTCCTATTATTGGATACTTAGAAAATAATTTGGCTCTGTCCTTTCTGTATCCTCCTATTCAATATTTATTGGCAGTTAAGAACTTCCTTTATCCTTCTCAAGGCTGAACAAACCCAGTTCTCTTGGCCTCTCCTCATTCTTGTTGCAGGTCTTTGTTCAGGTTCACGGAGTCTGGACAGATAAGGTCTGACAAGGACTGAGTGTGCTACAGCCCAAGCTGCCAAGTCTGTCCTGAGTTCAACTTTTTGAAAATGTAGCAGAGGTAATTTCCAGCCAAAGTTCAAAAGAAGTAAACTGGGACACAAACTGAAGTCTATTCCTCAGCCCTTTTCCTTGTTATGACATTTCCTTGGCCCTGGTTAATTTAAGAGTATAGACTTGCCCGAAGTCTGTTGCCAGAAACACAACCTAAATGTACGTACTATGATATTTCCAGAACATTCCCTAGCAAACTTGGCCCAGATTAACCTCTGTACTCTCAAATATTTGCCATGAACTAACTGTTCAGAAGTTAGCCTAGATTAGGAACTATTATCAATAGTTAGTTTAGATGTAGTTACACATCTTAGAATTGTGTTTGACAGGAACATGAACCTGATCTAGGCCAGTTTGGCTCAGTGCTAGTGAATGGTTTGACATACAATTTGCTGATGAGGGTGTAACTCTAGACTTGACTTTGCTACAGCAACTAAAACTAGCTTCAGTCCAGAGTCAGAAATCTCAGCTGAAAATGCATTGAAAGAGGGTAGTGGAGCATGTGGGAGTTAAAAGTGAAATCGAATGGGTAAGACCAGGAAAGTGTGCTTTGAAGAGAAACATATAAATCTTTCTTTAGACTTCTTTTAATGTCCATTTTTTTCCACCAGAAAATTCTTTTAAGCTGGGCAGAAAACAAGCAAAGAAGAGATAGGAACAGTTCAAAACTTAACGGATTTCCTGTTACAAGGGATTTATAGCTTACAACTGAACATTTTTTAACTTGCAATTGGCTTGTTAGCCACCAGGTTATGTTGGTCTTGTATTTCAACAGAACTTCATGAAAATTGTGCATGTCAGGCTGAATAATCTTGATTTTCCAAATACACGGGATAAAAACAATCTATGTCTGATTTGCCTGATTTGTTTCCACTACATTCAGGTAATATTGATATAGATGTTGATACTTACATGTAATGGAGTATTGCAAAATCCCAACACCTATCATGGAACCACCTTATATTCTCTTTGTAAAGAAAGAATTCTGGAAATACTATGAGAAACTGAAAAATATGAACCACATGTCAGAGCTGATTTGGTATACGGCATTATAATTCAATCAGATGTGATCTGATGATCTCTTGTTTTGAGCAAGAGATTGGGAGGACACCTTCTGGGTATCCTTCCACCAGCATTATTCTGTGAATATCATAATTATTAGTTGCAGCAAAGTTCATACAAATAGTGTAACAAAGGGAAATGACATATCATTTGGGGGCTGATTTTATGAACTGTCTTCAAGTGCTAAATACTCTTAACTCTTACTAATTTTGGCAGGAGATGAGATAACTGCAAGTTCATAGAATCACAGAATAATAGAATGATTTGGAAGGGACCTTTAAAGATCCTGCAATGAGCGGAGATATCAAGTAGATCAAGTTGCTCAGAGCAACTGACCTTGAATGTTTCCAAGGGTGACGTATCCATCACCTTGTTGGGCAACCTGTTCCAGTGTTTCACCACTATCATCATGCAAGATTTATTACTTATATCTAGTCTAAATATACCCTCTTCTTTTTTAAAGCCATCACCCCTTGTCCCATCACAGCAGACCCTGCCAGACCCTACCATCTTTCTTTAAAACCCCCTTTAAGTATGGGAGGTGCTATAAGGTCTCCCCTGAACTGTCTCTTCTCCAGGTTGAAAAACTGGACTTTCTTCACAGGACAAGTGTTCCAGCCCCATGATAATTTCTGTGGCCTTTCTCTGGACCTTCTCAATCCAGTAGACATTTAAATAACAAAGTACTCTTTCTCTAATTTCAGAGTTTGTCTGAAATTGCACTAAGTGTAATGAAATATCAAACTCTCCAGCTAAGGTTTTTCTTAAAAGTAGTTCCAGCTGTGGTAATTGGACAATGTTCTATTTGGAATGGAGATTGATTATGGAAAATAAGTTACTCATGGGCATGAGTCACCAAGCTGGGGAGGCAGTGGATTGCTTAATAGAGATGATATTCTTACACAAAAGGTTTGTATCGTAAGTAGGGACCACCTGATTATCATGGGCAAATCTAGCTTTTCTGTACTTGCTAGATCCCTAGACAGAGATTGAGGCAACTGAGAAAAGTACTTTTTTTTGCTACTTCCATCCTTATTTACAAAACAGATAACACAATCTACCCAGAAGGAATTTACCTTCAAATGTCCAGTGACATTTTGACTCAGAGTCATTTGCAACCTGAACCACGTTAACCTGTGCAAAATATCCTGCTTAGTATACATGTCAGAAATAGTAATTTAAATTAGTAACTTATATTGATTGCAGGAATAAAACAGAGTTCAGAGGTTCTGGGTTTACTGTACTTCATTCAGAAGTGTCATAGTCTGCTCTCCTTCTTCATGTTAATTATTTTTGACACTCTTGCTTCTCTTTCCAGTTGTGTTCCTGCCACTATTTGTGCACTGGAGTGAACTGAATTGGGAGACTGATTAGTTACAACCTTATTTTTGCTGAGTTATTTTTAACCTGACCAGTTCTCTGATTCACTGCTCAGCTACACAGACAGATACTGATACAACTGAGTGGGCAGTGCTGAGATAAGGTATGAGCACGTCATCAGAGGGGGAAAAAGGTGAAGCATTAAAGCAGAGACACTTACAGAGAAAGCTGGTTGAATGACAGCCTGAAAATGTGGTTCAATGACAGTTTAAACCAAACCGAAGCTGAGTTTTCCTATTCTAGGTTTTTCTTAACAGCAAAGAAGTGCAGCCTAGCTTGTGGCATGATTTTTATCTGGTGCCTCATGGTATAGTCATGCAAGGCAGAAGGAGGAATGCTCTACTCTGGAACAGAGGTTATCAGGATAAATTCTCACTGAACTACGCCTTTTGTCATCAAAGTGACTTTTATTTGTCATCAGGAGAAGGAGTTACCAGCCAGTGAGCTGGTGAAGTACGGGATATATTACTTTTCCTATCCAAAGAGTTGACACAGACCTTATTTAAAAATGGGAAATTAAAATGATCTCCTGTTTAAGTCTGAGGTAAGTGCAATCTTTGTTTAGATAGATTCAGATCAATAAGAGGCATTTTGACTTCTGAACAAACTTCTTATCTCCTGAGCACATTGGTCCTGTTTTTTCTCCTAAGAAATGGGAATGCATAAAAACTTCTATGTACAATTTTAAAAGCTGGTATCACAGAAGTTAGAAAATAATTATTATTTCAGTAATCAATCATAGCCTGTACAAGAGAGAAGGAAAATCTGATTGTGCAGATCAATAAACCAGGGTACACATCCCAGAAAAAACTTCTGGCACTTAGGTCCACCTGGAGAACAAATAGTCTGAAAAACCAGAAAGCCCTATTTTGTTCCAGGAAATAAGACAGAGGTGTCTCATTTGTTATCTTTGAGCAGGAAGTTTTGACTGAACTTGAGGCTACAATTCGTTTTGCCATTAAGAAATTACAGAGGTTTGAGGTGCCCATAGGTTCTGATTCTGCAGCAGCTGGAAAAGCAACGTCATGGGGATCAGAAGAGTTTCTGAAAGATTTGACACACCAGGTGCATTACTACAATTGTTTGGTTTCAGCAAATTAGTATTCTCCAAAGGAAAACCATTGATTCAGAACATTGCCAGCTACCATTAATTAATGAAACACTGTTTTCAAAGCTAATATTTGCACCTCTAAAGGGAGGTTGTCATACCTGAAAGGGTTCGGGAAAGATCTATACAAATTAGTCATTGTCTGAAGTATTCTACTTATCACAAGAGATTTAAACTCATTCTTTTTTAATTGAGAACAAGGAGTTCAGGAGATATCTTGCTATAAAAGTACCTAAATCAGATGTTTTTTTAAATTTAGCAGACAAAACAAGTTGTTGAACACTGAAGTGAGATGAATTCAAACTACAAACACAATGTGATTTTTTTTTGTCTTTTTTTTTTNACTGGGCAACTTAATTTTCTCCATCACTTAGGTCCCATTAAGACTGGCTCTGTTCCTTGTACATCCACTAATGCACTAGAAATCTCAAAATGAAGGAAGATCTCTCCCTTACCCCAGTCCCTGCTCCCAAATACAGCACCATTTCTAGAATGGCCTGTTTGTGAAGACAGGACTCTTTTTATTGGGCCTGCTCATAACACAGTTGGCAGTTCTGGGTTGGGAAGTGAACAGAACTGCTGCTGCTTTGCTGGCTTGAGAGACTGGGCTTGCCCCTCTGCAGCACTGGGCTGGCTGCGGTAACATGCTGCATAGCATATGCTGTTCCAAACTGGAACTCTGCATATTCATTCACTTTCTAAAAAGTCACAGGAAGAGCATGGCTTTCTATGACTTCTTATGTCAAAGGATATCATTGTATACTAAAGCTTACCCTTAAAATCTGGATTGGAGGGAGAGCATTAAGACACCAGCAAAACAGAGTACAATTAGTCTTGACTGCTTGCGTCACAAATGTTGTTTTGGGGTACAAAAAATTAATAAAAGTTGGAAATGGCCTTATCTTCAGTAATTTTTGCTTATTTATTTTAGATGAGGAACTGCCCTTTTTTTTTCTGTGATGTGCAATCTCACAAAAAAAAAATTTTGAAAACAACATGCATGAAAAGTTTATTTACAACTGTATATAAAGTTAGGGAAAAGACTGAATTGCTGAGATGAGAGACCAATGGAAAGAGACTAGTCATATTTAAACCTCTATTAATATTTTCAGAACTTGCAACCTCTTAATGAAATATCCAGGGAACAAATTAAAAGTGATAGGAGAAAGAGCACAAAAAAGTAGCACTCTTTCTAGAATAATATTCATCTGGGACACTGCTGGCTGAAACGTGTGGGAATACACTTAGTTGGTGAAAGAAAATTGAAAAACAATAAAGATACTCAACTGACTTGATTAGTGAATGACTTGCAAATTACATTCAACTTTTCAAATAGCTCATAAAATTTAAGTGTCCTTTAGGTTGAAAAGACCTTTATGATCATCAAGTCTAACCATTAACCTAGCACCATCAAGCCCACCATTAAACTATGTCCAAAAGCACCACATCTACACACTTAGAAGGATGGTGATTTCACCACTTCTCTGGGTAGCAGAAGTTCCAGTGCTTGACAACCCTTTCTGTGAAGAAATTTTTCCTAATATCCAGTCTAAACTTTCTCTGCCATTTCCTCTCATCCAATCAGTTGATACCTGGGAGAAGAAACTGCACCCCACTTGCATAAAACCTCATTTCAGATAGTTGTAGAGAGCAATAGGGTCCTCCCGAGCCTCCTTTTCTCCAGGCTGAACAAACCCAGCTCCCTCAGCCCCTCCTCATAAGGCTTGTACACCAGACTCTTCATCAGTTCTGTTGCCCTTCTCTGAAAACCCTTCAGAACCTCAATGCTTTTGTTGCAGTTAGGGGTTCCAAAACCAAACACAAAATTTAAGGTTTGGACTCACCAGTGCCACGTACAGGGAGAAAATCACTGCCTTGGTCCTGCTGGCCACACTATTTCTGATACAATCTAGGATGCCATTGGCTTTCTTGGCCATCTAGACACACTGCTGGCTCATGTTCAGCAGGTTGTCCACCAGCATCCTCAGGTGCTTTTCCACTGGGCAGCTTTCCAGTCACTCTTCCCCCAGACATTAGCACTGGGTGGGGTTGTTTTGATCCAAGGGCATGATCCAGCACTTGGCCTTGTTGAACCTCACATAATTGACCATGGCTCATCAATCCAGCCTGTCCAAATCCCTTTTCAGAGTCTTTCCACTCTCCAACAGTTCAACACTCCCACATGGTTTGGTATCATCTGCAAACTGATTGAGAGTGCAGTTGATCCCTTCATCCACGTTGTCTATAAAGACATTAAACAGGACTGGGCTCTATAGCAAGCCCAGGGGCACACCACTGGTGACCAGCGACCAGCTGGATGTAATTCATTTCACAACCACTCTGTGAGTTTGGCCACCCAGCAAATTTATTGCCCAGTGCACCCATCCAAGTCATGACCATTCAGTTATTCCAGGAGACTGTTGTGGGAAACTGTGGCAAAAACCTTACTCAGGTCCAGCGAGACACATCCACAGCCTTTCCCTCATCTACTAAGATGATCACCTGGTCATAGATGGAGTCCAGGCTGGTCAAGCAGAACCTGCCTTCTGTAAACACATGCTGGATGGGTCATCTAGTTGTCATGCATGTGTTCTGGGACTCAAGGTGATCTGCTCCATGACCTCCCCTGGCACTGAGGTCAGGCTGACAGAGCTGTAGCTCCTTGGGTCCTCCTTCCACCCTTCTTGTAGTAGTGCACTCCAGTCATCTGGGACCTCCTCAGTTAGTCAGGACTGCTGGTAAACGATGGAAAGTGCCTCAGTGAGAACTTTTGCCAGCCTGCTCAGTACCCTTGGTTGTGTCCCATCCAGCCCCATGAGCTCATGAAGGTCTAAGTGGTGTAGCAGGTCATTGACCATTTCCCCTTGGATTAGGGGATCTTCATTCTACTACCTGTCCATGTCTTCCGGCTCAGGGGTCTGGATACTTGAGAACAACTGTCCTTACTATTAAGACTGAAGCAAGGAAGGCATTAGATACCTCAGCGTTTTCCTCATCCTTTGTCATTATGGTTCCCCTTGCATCCAGTAAAGGATGGAGAGTCTCCTTATCCCTCCTTTTGTTGTTCCTATATTTATAGAAACATTTGTATCATCTTTTACAGCAGCAGCCAGATGAAGTTCTAGCTGGGTTTTGCCCCTTCTAATTTTCTCCCCACATAATCTCATGACATTGCTGTAGTCCTCTTGAGTTGACTGTTCCTTGTTTCAAAGGTCATAAACTCATTTTACCCTGTGTTCTAGACAAAGCTCTTTTCAGTCAGGCTGATCTTCTTCCCCACAGCTTGTCTTTCAGCACATGGAGATGGACTACAATTGCACTTTTCAGATCTCTTTTTTAAGATATCCAGCCTTCCTGGACCCCTTCACCCTTCTTGTCTGCCTCCCAATGGGCTCTCTCAGTCAGTCTTTATAACAAGCCGAAGTCTGCCCTCTGGAAGTCTGAGGTGGCAGTTCTGCTGACCTCCCTTCTTACTCCTCTGAGAATCAAAACCTGTAATTTCATGATTGCTATAGGGTTTTGTGCTTTCAGATTGTCAAATTGAGCTATTTTATGCATAATTTTGATAATGTTTTTCCTCCACTCTTTGTTCCTCTTTTGAAAAAGGTAGGACTCTTCTCAGAGTCTTGAATTTCAGAGAGATTTTTCACCAGTCATTATCTTTTTCATTTTGTTCCATCTGTATTTTCAAGACGGTATATCTAAATTTGTAGTGTTGCATGTGGTATTCTGTTTGCTGAAGGCAGTAATTCTCATGATGAATTTGTATGTGTAGGATGAAAACATGCACATCAGCTTCATCAAGTATTCCATTAAAATCGGACCACAGAGCTCAGTGACAGACAGCAAGATGCGGAGGTAAATTTATGTTGGATTGCATAAATATTTGGATTTAGATGAATGTTGGCAAACAATCAATTAATTTTATAGCTGAAAACCTCTCTGTACTAAAGAAAGAGGAAGGAGTCTCTCACTATACTGGTGGGAAAAGCTATACAGTGAATCTGCTAAAGTGAAAATAGTTTTGCAACTAGTCCAAAGAATGTGAGAGGCTAGGGGATTACAGTGCTGTTTTGTAGCAGCTCATTAGTTTTCAAAATTTGTTTTTAGTTCATGTTAGAATCAAAAACCTTTCAATTTTTTTGGAGAAGGAAATGACTTTTAAAATGGTATTTAACAACTTTTTTTTTTTCCTTGAGTGAGTCAGGTCAGGTTTTGTCTTGTTTCCTCAGAACTTGAATCACGGAAACTTACAGCTGACAACTTTTTTGAAACAGATCTGTCAGTTTTCTATATTCTTAAAATGTTCTAGTAGCTCTACTATGTAGGTGTTTAGTTAAGTGTACCTTTCCTAAGTGGATATTCCAATGAGACTTCACATAAGAGTAGGGGCCTCTCTTCTGTTATGTGTTTTTCAGTGATTGTCAGCATGAGAAAAAGCAGCTATTAGATTTACAAAAAGAAATAGAATAGAAATAAGATACAGTGATGACCCAAACATAGAATTGCATATTGATTCTTATAAAAATAATCATCTCTTCCATTTTGTGTTTGCAAGTCGTTTGTTCAGCTATAGTTGATAAAAATGTAACTACACTGTAATATGCAGAGATGTCCTTATTTGCACCAGCTGAAGTTCACTCCACTTCCACTTTCCTCTGTCCTAGCTGTTTTTGTCTCATCTCCTTTCTTTCTCTGGGCTCCAATTTTCTTCTTGCCTCTTCCTACTTCATTTCTTCCTCCACATAATCCAGCTTTTAGGTTGCCTTTAGCCATCAGTATTTTCTTGCATTCCCAAATGTGGCATTCTCCCTGGAAATCCTGTATGTTCAGCTTCGAGTGCTGGCAGCAAAGAAAACTTTACTTAAATTCTGCTCACTGAAGCACCAGCTCCACATGGCCATCAGGATGTGAGTAAATTTCACTTTGCTGCCAGCACTCAGAGCAAAATGCTGCATCAATAGGAAATAACAAAAGCTGTAAGTTCTAAAAGGATTTTCTGAAAAAGAAATAGTTCATTTATATGATGTACCTTACATAATATTAAAAGAAACAGCATAGCTGCTGGGCTATTGAGTTCATGATTCTTCTTGCTCTTCATAAGAGCATTGTAGTAGTTACTGCCCTCACGCTAACTCATGCCATTTTAGTGGTATGAAATAATTCAGTTTATAAGATTAGAGCTTTAAAACCTTTTTCTACTATGGTCTTTCTGTGATATTAGATGAATTAATAAGTAGCATTGCTTAATTGGTAAATGAACATACATAATTTTAAACGTTGATAACATTCAAAAGATGTTTAAAGATTTGCCGTACTGGAGAACACGATAGCAGCTTGTATGGATGTGTCAGAAGTGGAATAACCAACTCTGCTGGCAGCAAAAATCTGTGGTGGTAGCATAGATATCATGATCCACTTTGGAGCCCTGGGAAATGTTTGGTGATAATCTACCTTACATAGATGTCAGTACATGACTGAAATACGGTAAAGCTGACCTACTTGAACTTTAAAAAAAAAAAAAAAAAAAAAAAAAAAAGTAGAGTTTACTCATCCGTTTGTCTCCAATGACAAGAATAACCTCTAATTCTCACTTATAAATCAGGGATCTTTATTGGGATTAGTCATGTAACTCAGAATATTTTTTCTGTCTTCCAGCTGAATAACTGCAGCTATTTTTGGCACAAATATGGAACCATCTCAGCTAAATAAGAGATTTGTTCTCCTCTCACACCTCCAAGAGCCTTCTTCAACACAGTCTCCATACAGAATTTTCATGAATTGCAACTGGAAAACAAATTCTTTTCTCAACTCAAATGAAAATTTATGTAATATTTTTGAGGTAATTGCTAGTCCTTGTCATGTGAGTAATTCCCTGATGGATGATGACGTCTGCAATGGGACACTTTGGGAACTTCAGTCATATAGGCAGGATAAAAAAGTAATTTGCAGAAAGAATCTCTGCAGACTTATGCACAACTTTGGCAGCAGCTGCCTCAATTTTCAGCTCCCTTTCCCATTCATTACTTCAAAGCAACAGAAGAAATAACCTCTACTCTTGTGTACTTTCAGTGATATAATTCTGCTATGGTAACGGAAGAGAAAAAAAAAATCACAGTAGTCTAACATAGGAAATGCAATCCCAAATTACTTTAATAACTGAATGTGTGACAATATATTTGAATGCAGTTTTTCTTTTTTTTTTNTCACTGCAGTGAAAGAAAAAGCCTTCTAGCAAAATCTAAAATGCCAAGATAAGTAAGATTTGAATGAAAAGAAAAATGACTGTCCCCATTTATCTGCAGGGATAAGAGGCACAATTTCTGTTGAGCAGTGTAAGCCCTCCTTTCTTCCCTCCCTCCCGAGCTACATGCAGAATGGAAAGGAAGGGGTGATGGTGGGAGGACACTCCAAGCCGTCCTTCCAGCAGCAAGCTTCATAGAGATTAGAGAAGAAGGCTGGGAGAAGCTCAGTTCTAAGGTGTTGAGGAAGTGGAGTACACTTAAGAAAGGCACACTTGACACTGCCATACTGTATGACTGACATCATTTAGTATTGCTTATGGCATATTTGGGACTCATAAATCAGTGATTGGACATAGACATGAAAAGAATCTGTTGCAAAAAAAAGGTATTGAAATAGATTCCCTTGATCAAAGATTTGTTAGCAAAGCCCACAGCACTGACTGAAATTGTGAAAGAAAACAAAATACCCTAAAGCTTCCCCTTCGTCCCTAGGTCATTGACCATGAGACAAAGAAGAAAAAGGAACTGTTCCCAGATATGCATCCTCTTCTGAATCCTTTACAGTGCTGGAGGGTCCCTACATAGTACTTTCCCCATAATAACTATGTAGTTGTCACTGAACACACTGACTCCCTTTTGGCAGTGCCTGCTTGTGGTGCTGTTAGTATTGACTGGAGCATGTTTTAACAGGAGCAGCTGCTACATGTTGGTTATTAGTTATGGGTTGTGCAGGCACAGTAGTGGGTACCCTAGTGTGAACTAAGAGCTATAACAAAAAGGTAGGAACAGAGATAGAAAGAAGAGGGGAATCTCATCCAGTGGCAGCTCCTGGCTGAGGGATCTAAACACTGAGCTTTGGGGTTAGATTCCAGCTTGCTGGCTACACAGACTCCAAACACCTGCAATGTTGTGTAGTAGAAAATTTGTCTTGAAGAGTCACTGGAACTTAGACCAAACTGTCATTTAGGAGTCTTTAAAAGAATAATGGCCTTTAAGTCAGACATACAAGGCCTCTTTTGCAGAAATAATACTGAATCCTTTCTGGATGACTCCAGATAAGCAGCAAGTGGACAAGGTACATGGAAGCATTAAGCCATATGAATGCAAAGAAAGACACCCATAATTATCACTACAAATGTATCTGAAACAGTGATAAATTAGGAAAAGACTATTTATTTTATTTATAAATTAATTGTGAAAATAATGCTTCCAATAGTCATTATGTTATTAACTTTCTGCTTAAATTTCCCTTGACACTGATCAGTTTCTTCTGTTCTTAGAACCAAATTTGTTTAGAACTTCTGATCCCTGATATTTTGAGATTTTTCAATCTTTAAATTTGCTCAACTAGTGAGAAATAATATCCTTACTACTATAAAAACCTCCAAAAATGTGGATAGGGAATCAGAGAAAAATAAAATATTGAATTATTGAGCAGGGAAAGTAGTCTGCAGCATCTATTAAAACCAGTAGAAAACACTCAAAGAAAGAATTTTATTCTATACAAACGGGTATCTGTGTTTTTAGCCTAAGCATTCAAAAATATTATTTTTAAAATGTTAAATGGGGTGTGAAAACCGCATTTATTAAAGGATGAAATTGATGGAAAGGCTTACTAAGCCATGTCCAATATTCCCTGTCAAATGCTTAGTCTTTAGTACCCCGTTCCTTTACTCAATATTGTAAGTAGGAGCACTTTCACCTATGTAGTTGATTAACGAATCTTAATGGATAGAGTGTTCCTTGAGACGTGCCTAAACTTTCTTTTTACTGTTTTCCCCCTCTTTTCATGTCCCCAAGCTCATCACTTTACATATTTCCTGTATTATTATGCTAAATAATTCCTGTTCATCCTCATTACATACTTTCCATATTGAAATGCTTTCCTAAGTTACACTGGAAATTGTTATTTGGGAGTGTGTGATTAAAAATTATAATAATGGTATTATGCTTCCTCCAAAGTCTATTCAATACAACAAAAGGGATCAAAAACACTCAACCAATGCATACAACATCAGATCCTTTCCAAAAGGCCAGGCCAATGTCTGATATGAAAAATTGTCAGGAAAGAGATGTTTTGAAGTCTGCTTTTTTCTCTCAGAGCCCCTTCCCAGCCCCACACTAACTGCAGTTCTATGCTATGAGTTTCTCCCAACCCTAACCCTAATCCTTACCCTAGAGCCACAGAGAGCCCGAGACCAAGTTCTTCAGTCACACACAGGAAGAAGTTCTCAGTGAAAAGTTGCTTTTGAATTCCATTGTTTCTTCTAGTTCTTCGCTGTTCCAACTACAGTTTTCCTTCTGTTCTCTTTTCCAACCTTAGCACCACACATTAGCAATATACCTAGAACACCATCTTGACTTATTTTAAGTCCATGTCACAAATTTCTATCTCATTCCAGCCACATCGCTAGGTTCTCTCTCTATCACACCTCCTGAGATAAATTAGGGCCATTTGTGTATTTCTGGGAGAATGGAAAAGCCTGGAGCTGCAACTCTAGGGAGCTAGGAAGGGGCTGCCAGAGTGCTGAACTTCAGAATCCTCCTGAGAATTTTCTTGCCACACACTGGGTCTTGGATGAGGGTCAAACTCCAGTCCGTGCTTTAGGTGTAGGTTTAGGATTTGAGCTAAGGTTGGGGTTTGGATTAGGATTGGCATTTGGAGTGAAGTAAAGCCCAGACTAGCACCTGAAGTGACAGTATGAAGGAGCTTTCAGAGGATAGGCACAGCAAGGGATTCAGGAACTGTATAAAAAACATGGATATGGAAATATTACTAAAGTCTTTATAGTTATTTGTACTCCAGGCATTAGGGTTTGCTTTTGGGTTTAGCATGAATTTTTCTGTAGCTGAATATGCATAATATTTTGACTGAAAGATGTATCTCAAATGTAAGAGGCATCCCTGCTTATGCTGTTTTTGACTAGAAGATGTTCCTGTCTCATGAAGAGTCTCGTACTGAATCAGACACAGTGTATATCAATACATATGTTCCTGACAGAAAAATACTCAATGTAATTGAAGTAGTTTATATCCCAGAAGAGGTCTTTCTGTTTGAGATATTCCAGATCATAGCAATGGGCATCTGTCATCTTTGCAGAAGCTTTGAAATATTTCTTGTTACAGTCATCATTTCCCCCCCCCTTTTTTTTGGCTTTATAATCCTCTCTCCTATTGAACATGCATCTAACCAGAAAGAGGTTTTGCAGTACAACGAGCCACAGCACCACCAATAATTAAAGCTATTCAACTTTGCAGCCATGGTCTTCTATTTCCTTTCATCTTTGGTAGCTATTTATCCCTGTGCAAAGTGAGTATAACGCTCACAAATCAGATTGCTTCTCAATTTACATATATACAATGTCATTGCTTAGGAAAACAGTACTTACATGAGTAAATGAACAGTTAAACAGCTGACTTAGCATTTGCATCTGCAATCTTAATAATGGCTTGAATAAACTAACTGTGCAATCGGGAATGTGTTTTTGTGTATGCACCTGCCTTATAGTTTTCTCCACCTCTGCTGCACATATATTTATCAAAATATAGCATCTAATGTGTTTTGGTCCCCATTTCTGCTTTTTGTTTAAAAGATGGCACCTCTATCCACACCAAGTTTGCAATTGTCTTGGGTTCATTTTTTCAATCAATATATAGTCTAAAATACAGATACCAGCTAACAGTTTGTCATATCTTATCTCACCAAAATAAAAAAAAAAAAAAAAAAAAAGGAAAAAATTTGTTTTGATTTCTCTCATTCAGTTGCTGAAAAAACCCCCAGTGTATGACCTTAGAGTAAAGCATAACTAACTGGCAAAACTGTACAGGATTGATGACAAGAGCTTACTCATGAGTAGTTTCAAACAGTCATGATCTTAAGCATGCACACTGTTAACATACAAAGCACTTACATAGCTGGCTAAATGTTGTTTCTTTATTTGGACTTAAGAAACACTGTCAGTGGAAGAAGTTGACCTTTTAAGGGGTCTTTGATGTCTCATCTGGGACTGTTGTGCATTGCAAAACAATTACCAGGATGAGTGCTGTGTGCTTGCCCTGAATCTAAGCACGCATGTTAAATCAGTTCAAAAAGACAAATTATTTGTTCCAAAAGTGGTATCCTTGCCTTTGCCTTCCTGCCTGAAAAGCAACTGAAATAACACAGTTTTTTGGACATATATGGGGATTATACAGTACATTAACTTTGTTCTTATCATCTGCAGCAAGGTGAATTTAATCCATCTAAGGTGCACACAAAGGATGTTTTTTTTTTATCTACTCTATGTTGCTTCATTATTGTTGCTAATAATAACAATGAAGATATTATATAGCATTATATAGTATATATTATAGCTATCTCTAGTAGGTATATATTGATTTTACATTTGCATCTTGTCTGTCTTTCTGTGTAGAAAAGAGAAATTAAGATCTGTCTCAGATATTTTAATTCACACAAGAATCCATCAAATTCAGCATATTCTAATATTATTGTGATCCCAGCCATTCAAGGGGCTCTACTTATTAAGTTTAGTTTTCAATAGAACTGAAATGGCAGCACAATTCTTCCAACAGAAGTTGAATGCAACACCTATCAGTCTCCTCTATTTTGCACATTACTGTTCTGGTAACTTCAGTCAGTGACGTCATCAACCAATGGCAAAACAAGGCGCTGGTTGCATTTATCACAAAATTTCTTTCACATGATAGTGTCCTTTTAAACTACGTCTAATTATGTTAACTGTGGTGACAAGTTATTACATTTTTCATTAAAAGATTTCAAAACTGAATGTTAATACAATATATTTTGTTTATTCAGATAATATTGAATCTGACTCACACTTGAATGATATCATGTACTGCATTTATGTACAAAATAGAGAAACTAAATCCATGTGGAGTACACTTACTGCAGATGCCTTCCCATTGAACATGAGACATTCTGCATTTACAGTTTTATGAAATGTTTTGGTTTCAAATTAATTATAAAAGGGGACAAAGAAGTCCATCTACAGCAAAAGTACCCCATTGTTATGAAGACTGTCTCCAATGTAGCAGCAGCTCCACCTGAGCTGCTGATAGAGTAATCACTGATTCCTTTGGGGATATGGTAACTCTTCCCAAGATATGGAGCAGGCCTCAAGGAAGCTGACAGGACAAACTGAAATACAGTGACTACTTACATAAATAGAAAAGTCTTGGGACTCTTAAGGATTATACAAATGTTAGTAGATTTAATAGAGTCATGATCAGCCAATTTGCCTATACCTTAGAACGCAAACTGACCACACCTGTTATTTTGTTTGTTTCTTTGTTTCTTTGTTTGTTTGTTGTTTTTGTTTGTTTTGTTTTGTTTTTTCCCCAAGGAAAACTATACAATTATACTTGCATGTTTAGAATATATTGCCAAGCAATTGGAGACAAATGTTGGTCAGTACCTTAGTCCGTGAACTGATATTCCGAGAATCCAGATCTAAGTCCAAGATAAACTGATGTCTTGCCATGTCATTTAGTATTGTTGCCTCAGTTTCTTCTGTTTTAAAGTTAGAAATAATACTGTTTATCTTGTAAAATGCTCTGAATCCATGTGGGAAAACAATATATCTATGAGTTCAGTATTTTTATTGAGTCTTTGCATGTATTTTTAAGTCTTTTTCTACTTACTTTTGTGTGTGTGTTTATCAATCAAGATGATAAAATGTTCATGCGGTAAGAAGGTTCTTTTAAAGCGAAGGGATTTCATCCTCCCCAAATCATCAGCAATACAAATTGGTTCTTAATGTTAGGCTGAAGACTTTCTGATGGGCATCTGATTTTTCAAACCTCAATTTGTATAGCTTTTAGCAAGGAAATTCTTCCCTCCTAGGGCTCTTGGCCTAGCCTCTTTGCTTCAAAGCATGGCTTTCACAACATTTTCACTGTTGGATCTTGTGTCCTTTTTTGTCTTGCTGATACTTAAAAATTGATGCTTTTCAACAATCATCAATCACTTGTAACTTCTTAAAATCTCTCATCTCCACATAGGTAGTTTTTTGCAATAAAGTGTGGCATATGCATCTCTCAGTGTGAAAATGACAATTCTAGAAGAATGTAAAATAGTAATACTAGTAATACTAACAGTAAATAAAAGAGTAATACTAGTAAAAATACACTAGTTCACAGTTTTGTTTTTTTTTTAAAATATTAAAACACAGTTAAGAATTTTAGAGGTCTTTTTTGCCCTGTGATGACAGTGTCTGAGAATACAAGATTCTCACTGAGGTAAGAAAGTGTGTGCTGCCTCCTGTCCTTTCACAGAGCATCCTTGCAAAGGTATTGTGTCTCTGTCTTCTCTAGAAACCTTGCATTAGGCAGTAGTCGTGCATGGCAATTAGATCTCCGCTAAACCTTGTCTTCCTAATGCTGAACAAACACAGCTCTTTCAAATTCTCATAAACCATGTGTTCCAACTCTGTCTATTTTAGTGGCTTATCTGCTGAACTACTTGCAGTATGTCAACATCTCTCTTATCTCAAGGAACCCAATACTCAATTGCAGTACTGCAGATGCAGTCTCAAAAGTGCCAACTAAATGAGAATTGTCAATTCCCAGGACCTATTGTCTACACTCTTGATAACACAATCTGGTATGCCATTGGACATCTCTGCAAGGGCAAATTTTTGTTCCATTTTCATGTTCATGTTGTTTGTTACAGAACTGAAGTTCAATGAGCCAAACTCCCATGAATTGCTGATTTATTTCAGCATTAAAAAAACTCCAAAACAAACCCCACAAACAAACCCCACTAAAAAATCCCCCCAAAAAACTCAGAAAACCATCCCCCTCCCCCCAAAAAAACAAACACACACACACACACAAAAAAACCCCACAACAAACCAAAACCAAACCAAACCAAACT
>VXAU01001359.1:597888-640181 GCA_013399695.1 Formicarius rufipectus
GCCACAGTACTTGTTTCTCAAGACCCAGGATGGTATTTCGGGCAGTGGCATGAGGCACTGGATATGTCTCTAACCATCCAGTGGTTGCTTCTACCATGGTGAGCACATAGCGTTTGCCTTGGCGGGTCTGTGGCAATGTGATGTAATCAACCTGCCATGCCTCACCATACTTATATTTGTCCCAACGTCCACCATACCATAGGGGCTTCAGTCTTTTTGCCTGTTTAATGGCAGCACAGGTTTCACAGTCATGGATAACCTGGGAAATAGTGTCCCCTGCCCCCAAAAAAACAAACACACACACACACACAAAACCCCACAACAAACCAAAACCAAACCAAACCAAACCAAACAAAAAAACCCAAACACCAAAAAACCCTCCACCAACCAAACAATCTTTAATAAGCCCTACACTACAGAGTGGCTACTGTATAGGGATTACATGTTATCTTACTATTGGCAGACCATTTGAGATGAATGGGATGTAGATGATGTGTTTTAAAAACAACAGATGAAATCTGAAGTAACTGAGAAATTGTGTTTCATGATTCAAGTGTTGGTAATCACAAGGTAAAATGTCATCTGTCCACATCAGCTACTTAAGGATAACTGAATTAAAATCTGAGGTTAGTCAGTCCAACATGTTATTCTATTCCTGACCACAAGACTAACAAGTTCAATTTGAGATGCAATCTGAAACAGAAAACCTGGGATGCTCCAACACCACACAGTCATTTTTAGCCCTGTGTTTTATAGAACCATTTAAGCACTTACAACAAAAAGTTTCAATTTTTAAGTCAAGCCTGCAGCTGAGAGTTGGTCTTGTCATAACTGGAGGAATTTGGCAACCAACAATAAATTAAGTTTATCAAATGCTGAACTGTAGCTAATATATTTAAATTCAGTACTTTAGCAACCTTAGAATTTATTGCTCAACTTCCAGTAAAAGGAATATTTGGAATAATTTGTCAGCTTTTTTTATCAGAGATGCCCAATTACAATGGATGCTCTAGCTTACTCTTCAAAGGACAATTTTTTGATGACATTCTTAGCCTCTTTTTGGTTATTATTTAAAATTTGTACAAGAGACAGTATAAACCTATAATTTACCCTGTGCTTGTTTGTTACTTTTTCATTCATCTCTCTAATAAAAATGTGGTGGGTTGACCTTGGCTGGGCAACAGGTACTAACCAAAACCTCTCTATCACTGCCTTCCTCAGATGAGCAGGGGAGAGAAAATGCAAAAAAACCTTCATGGATCAAGATAAGGAAAGATCACTCACCAATTACCACCATGGGCAAAACAGACTTGACTTGGGGAAAAAGTTTCATTTGTTACTAATCATATCATAGTAGGATAATGAGAAATAAAATCAAATCTTAAAACATTTTCCCATCATCTCTTCTTCCTTCCTGGGATCAGCTTCACTTCTGAATTGTCTGCCTTCTTTTCTCAGTGGTGCAGGTGGGTGTGGAATGGGTGCTGTGGTCAGTTCACACTCGTTGTCTCTGCTGCTCCATCCTCTGCAGTGGCAGCACTGCGCACACTCTTCCTCTGCTCCAGTCCTTCCCACAGGAGATAGTCCTCTATGAACTTCTCTAACATCACTCTTTCCCACAAGCTGCAGTTCTTCAGGAATTACTCCAGTGTGGGTCACTTCCATGGGGTGCAGTCCTTCAGGCACAGAAGGCACAGACCTGCACCAGCAAGGTCCCCCACAGAGTCTCAAGTCCTGACACAGAATCTGCTCCAATGTGGGCTCCTCTCTCCGTGGGGCTACAGGTCTGTCAGGAGCCTGCTCCAGTGTTGGCTTCCCATGGGGTCACAGACTCCTTCAGGAATCTACCTGCACCAGTAGGTGGGCTGTGGGCTGCAGGGACACAGCTGCCTCACCATGCTCTTCACCATAGGCTGCAGGGGAATCTCTGCTCCAGCCCCCAGAGCATCTCCTGCTTCTCCATCTTCACTGACCAGGATGTCTGCAGGGCTGTTCTTCTCACATAATCTCACTCCTCTTACATTTGCAGTTGTGCAGTTTTCCCCCTTTCCTGACCAGACTATCCCAGAGGAACTACCAACCTCTCTGATGGGTTCAGCCTTGGTCAGTGGTGGGTCCATCCTGGAGCATATTGGAATTGGCTCTGCTCAGACATAGGGGAAGCTTCTGGCAGCTTCTCACAGAAGTCACTCCTGTAGCCACTCCTGCAACTAAAACCTTACCATACAAATGCAATAAAAATAAAAAGGTTATGAAATTTATTTTAACACTACACTGCATATTTTCTCTAAACATGTACTTTATTTCTTATATTAGCAATGTTTACAATAGAATGTATTCATCAAGTTGGACCAGGAGTCCATTTCATCAAGTATTTTTTCTCTTCTTGACTGCGTATTACTCTGAGAGGACTAAAAATAAATGATAAAGGATATTATTCTGGTCAAATTTTAATCCTAAATCTGGGAAGGCAACTAAAAGAAAGGTTTTATAATATCAAGGGTTATATATATATATATATATGAAATCAAGTTTTGTGATAATTTGACCCTAAATCATTTTTGTTTTCTTGTGCATCAAAATTTTTTTCAGTTCTAATTTGTCTAAATCCAATTAATGCAAATTTTAGCCTTCAGTAAACATTTTTATTCATTCCCTTTTTACACTATTTTAAAATAAACTGCATCGTTGAATCTTCCCAACACTGTTAACACCTACTGTGCTAACCACTAGCCCACTCTGCACATAATCTGTCACTATGTGACAGTCTCATGGGAAAGCTGATTCCATCACTCAAGGCAGTTTAATTTCCTGAGTATTTTATCTTCGACTTTTTAAAAATATAGGTAGATTTTTTTCCATTCCTCCTCATACTTTCAGCTGATAATTCTTCAAAAGTTCTTAATAATTAAGAGGGACATGAGTTTCCACTAGCAAAGCCATCTGACTTCAGGGGAAGTTATCTTATTCTACATAATTTATACTTAGAAACATCGTGTAAAAAATTTATCCAACACAGAAGTAGCAGACACAAGTCTGTAATTCTAGACATCAGCCACAGGTCAGATGTGTCAGAAATGTGACTATACCTATGCTTTGGTGCTCTGATGTGGTAACAGATTTTCAAAACAGCTCTGATATCAGGTTTGTGGGTATCAATTTTAATTTGACTATATTTAGGGTTCCTATGCTCACAGTGACAGTCAACAGGGTGTCCTCTTGCTGTAGTTAAGTCGTACTTGTGTCCCTACACTTCTCTTCTGCACTGAATACAAGCATCTACCTGTCTTAATCATAGATGTAGAGAAGTAAAAATATTTATTTTTCATTCCTAGTTAAAAGTCCAGGAATGTGGGATCTTAGAATTTTTCTGGGTTTGTCTTAGCCTGAAATATTTTAGTTTTTCTCAGAAGAGTGTTAGATGTACTAGGTAACAAACATCAGTGTTTTCTATTAATTTGGAGATAGAAATAAAATTACTTTCAAGTTCTTTTAAGTAAGGCTTCTAAGTTCCCTACTTCTTACAGGAGACTGGAGTGTTAGGATCTAGAGGAGCATTATAAAAGTGGAAATAACATTGGAGAAGAGGGGCAGGTACTAGGAAGATGATATGTAAATTCCTGTAGTATTATCCCGTAATAATTATGACTGGATGGTTACGTACTAAAATATAATTAGACTAACAATAAGTTCATAACTATCTAAGGTATGTCCCTTTTTCTCCTGGTAGCAAGATTTTACTATAAAACATGAGCAAGCTAGTCAAAAGCTCACTGTGCACGTCAAGCCTTGAAATCCTCAACAATTTCATCAACAATAAAAGGGACTGCTCATGTTGGGTTACACAGGTGTTCAAGTTTGGGTTTTTCTTTTGTTGTTTTTGTATTGTTTTGTTTTTTTTTTTCATTTTGTTTTTTTTTCCTGAATCTTAAGAGGATATGTCTTCATTCTGGATGCAAACTCTTAATAGAAAATAGACCTCCACTTTTGGCAAGTGCCAAATGTTTTTGTTCAGAATGCTGGAGTCACCCTAATGAGTAGTATTTGAGCTTAAATCACTTGATAAATTGCAAGTGCTATTTCTCTTCTAATGTCCTAGCAGGTCTATCAGCATGCTTGCCTTTTTTTAAATCATCTTTATTCTCCTGCCTTTACTTCAGTTATTATAGTCTCATTTTCAATCTCTCTCCTGTCAATTTTTGCTATACAATCATTATAAATTTCTGAAAGGGTTTTTTGTTTTTGTGTGCTTTATTTTTTTCTTTTTTTTTATTTTCTGTTTTACTACGGTTAAAACCTCATTACAAATGTTATGTCAGATCCCTTGTGTTTGCAAAGGATGACCTCATTCAATGCTACGGAAATGGTAGGAATAGAAGGAACTTTTCAGCATCAGTCAGAAAGAGTGAGCCCAGACTCTATCAGGATATACGCAAAGCTGCCTTGCTGTTATTATGATTGTGATTTTAATTTGCTGTGGTGACTGAACCCTAGTTGAGGATCAGGGCACAGTTACATGAAGCACCACACCAGTGTACACCAAATGTTTAGAAAGCTGACATGATGCACTGTGATCCAACAGCAAAATATGTGTAATATTACAACTGAAATCATGAAGAAGGAGGGTTTGCAAACACCACTTCGCTTTCTTGTCTTTGTTAAAGGGGCACCTTTTGCTATGAGTATTTTTCTTCGTAAGGATTTTAAATCTTTTATATACCTCCAGTTTACTCCTTACTTGTGCATTCTTTCCCAGTGAGACTATTTTCCAGACAGATGTGAATGCTCAAGAAAGACAAGCAGGAAATGTGGTGATGAAACTGAGGTTAAGTTATGATGCCACTGAATATCTGTGTGTCGGATTTGGAATTGTTGCACAGGGAGCATGCTGTGGTTGTTGTGGGGTCCTTCTTCTAAGCAAGTTTTTGCTATTGTACAGGAATCCAGTGACACTGATGAATATCATACCTCCCTTTTATCAATATTATGTGCACATTGTGTTTACACTGTGCACATAGATCACAGTGAAAGCACAGGAAATACGGCAGCATACAGAGCATTGGATCTAGAAGACTTTTGAATGCTGTTACCTGATCAACCAGGAACATATGCTTCTTTTATGGAACTTTTTATTCTTTATCTGCTTTAGAAAATTGCTATCAATAGTGAAGACTGACTTCCTTTTCTGCCCAAGAGCATATGATGACTAGAGTTCCTGAGCAACTTTTTATTTTCAAATTCTTCGTAATTTGAATGAAACTGAAAGTGCCCCTTTTTTTAGTACTTGGAGTTGTCAAAACGTAGATAAATGACTGTATGCCTTCAAACTTCTGACCAAACCCAAAACCTCCAGGCAGTATCATCAGCATAGACAATCCATGTCTGCTCTTCCACACAGATGTTAAATGGTGTTTCATTAAGCTGTGGTGCAGATTTCCCTTCTTGTTCAGTGCTTCTGGGTTGCTTTACTTTGCCTAGTTGTTGGTATTATTGCTGTGCCCAGCAACCGTCATGTGCTTTACTTGTAAATTTCTTCTTAGATGGAGTTTCTGTATTCCAAAAGCCTATGCCTTTCATCACTCTTCTCTGTTTTGTTTTGGTTTGGTTTAGGTTTTGTGGTTTGTTTGTTTGTGGGTTTTTTTTTTACACAAATTTTTGGTAGAAGACAGCAAATGAGGCAAAATGTCTTTTAAAATGTCACTGAAAAATTCACCATACACACCCTGGGACTGATAGATTTGAATGAACTTTCTTAATATTAGGCTACCTGAGTCTCTGTTTATAGGGTTGGCTCGTAGTATCTTTTTCAGAGCACAAAATGAAGTTTAAAAGAAATTCAGTGAAGGAGATTGTATGTCTACTCCCCAGTACCATTCTCCTTTTTTAATGTTCTTCCTATCTTGAGCAGAAAATAAGAAATATGATATTTTCTGTACAGTGGAAGTATATGAAATGTACTTTAAGAAAATCCAACATGAAGCTCTTAAAATATTTATGACTTACTCTCTGTCAACCTTATTGTGGGTTTCTCTGTAGGATGGCTGGCATGTGCAGGCAGCTCCCGCTGGAATCACAGGAAGCAGAGCAGGGAGGCCTGGCAGCCCAGTCAAGTGTACAGGTGAATCAAGAGTTAGAAGAGCTCTGGTTTTTTCGGTGGGTTGCCAAAATAATAGGGAAGTGACATCCTGGCAGTGCAAATTCCTGAGCTGTCTGTTAGCTGGACTGATGTGAGATGGCGTTCTTAGTTGTGCAATGACTTGAATATCTGCAACAAGCTTTGTCTTTAGACTAATAAAAATAACTCCAAAGAACTGCAGTTCTTGAACTTTCCCCTTCCTCCCAACAGCAATCCACCTTTCTTCCACAAATATTTTTGTTCTCCAGGACAAAATTTGAATTAGAAAGTCAAATATGTAGTTTTCTGTATTCTCAGGTGTGTGACCTATATCCTGAACTATTTAGTCCAATGTACAATAAATATTTCATTGTTTATGCAAAGTAGATCTTCTACTGCCACTTCCCAGAGATAGAAGTCCCCTGCATGAAAGGAAGAACAAGCAGATCATGTACTTGATATTAAACAGTTTCTATTGTGTATAGACCTCCTAGCTTTAATGATCTAAGCAGTTCTAAATAACTCTTGTACAATTTCATGAGCTTATTATATTCAGAGGTTTGGGGGTTTTCTTCTTTCATTCCAGATACTTTTTTCCAGGGCTAGCTGTTCCTAGCCACTCATGGACTGCAGGCACATAGATGTTAATGACAGAGGTTGATGTTCTGCATCTTGTGCAGTCCCAACACTTTGATCCAGTCTGAGAACTTTGTCGTTGTACAAAATTTCCCATTGAAACAGCAAAATTGAATATATGCATTAAATTCTTCAGGTTAATAATTTGCCTGTTTGCATTTTCGGTGTTTTCTGCAGACCTTTATCCAATAAAAGATTAATTTCCTGAAGTTATTTTAGGGCCCACACCAGCAAAGACATTGAAGCCTCACGGATTTTCAGGATGCCTAATGATGCGGTTGGGAGCCCATGTACCAAGGCTCATTGCAATACATAATTACATTCAGTAGGAGAATTGGAAGATTAAAAAAAAAATTCTGCACTTGAACAAATTAATGCAATTTCTGTTAAAAAGGAGTGTAGTGAACTCTTGTTTTTCTGAAGAATTAAAATCTCAAAGAATCATTAGTATCGATTTCTCAAAACCAAAATGTTGATGAACTTCCTTAAGCTCACTGGACACCACAGCAGTAGTGGTTTATGTATCCCTGGCCTTCTCCAGCCAGCACAGATGTCTTGGTTTCACTCATGTCCAATGACCTAAAGGTTTCCAATTCCTTGCAGAGAGCCTGAAAGACCTACCAGTCATGGCTTTAGTTGTTATTCTGCAGTCGCCAGAACTGTGGCTATGTTTAGCTTTCCTGACACACTGCTGGGAAACTGGGTGACCTGCCAGTAAATGTGCTCTGCTCTGTAGGAAACCTACCTGCTTCTGTCAAATGGCTCATCTGATCCTTTTCTTCTAGAACACTTCTATATTGATGTAACTGTGGTTAAATTTCTAACTCTAATGAGAAGGTCATTAAAAGCTGAGGGTTTTTTTTTGTCTGTGGTATGGGCAGAGCTTCAGCTCAGCTCACTCTTCCGGTAACTTGCAGGGATAGATGCAAAGTCAGAGTTTCTCCTTTGGTTAAACCAAAGGGAGAGAAACAAATCTGGAAAGAGGGACCATACCCTTTCAGGCTTAAACAGAGTTCAAATCTCTCACATCTGGAGTTCTGAGGTACTAGGACCCGCTGCATCAGTCACTACAAGTGAGCAGGAGTTGGCTGAGACATGAGAAATATGTCTAATTGTCATGCTAATATCTTAAAGAAAATTTTGTCCTTCCTGAATATGTTTGTGTTTCTCAGATTTGCAGACAGGATTGGTCATTTCTCAATGTATATATACTTACTGTGTGTACATAAAAACATGAGTGAGATTGTTACATTTGTACTGTTTCTGCAAGGAAAATTGAGAGCTGTCGCTCTTAAAATGATCTTCTTCCAGCTGCTCTGCAGGGCTTGTTTCACCTTACACTTTCTGAGCTACAATGGTCAGAGTTATTTTAAGTTTGTCACAAATTAACAGAGAACTGTGCTCCCTCTTGTTAATATGGAAACTAATGGATCAGGCCAGGTTCTGTGCTGATGTTAGTTGCTCCATCTCTATTTGAAGTCAGTGGTACTAGCTTATTTCCTGATAACAGAGCACTCAACTTTTCATTTTACTCTTGACACACAAGCATTGGTTATGCTGAGTGGAAATTTCATTTGTGAAATTTTATAGTCCTGGGCAGAGATACTTTGTATGCTAACACTAGTGATCTTATATCTTTTTCTGTGGCTTTCACTGCAAAGTATAACCTCCTATTTCTATTCTAGCTTGATTCAGTTTTTTGAAAAAAAATCAGCAAGTGTTTTAGAAAGGAAGAGATGCCTCTTTCCTTCATCTTTTGCCTCCATCCTTTTCCCCATCACATCTCTATTTCTAATGTGCAATCTTTTGCATTCCTATTCAAATTTTCCATTTTCTTTATTTTCCCTTTTCTTCATTTTCCTCTTTGATTCTGTTTCAGGACTTCTACCAGCAACTACATTCTCTGCTTTGTTTGTATGATCAGAGTTTTATTTCTAGTTACTGTCTTGCTATGTGAATCTTTCTGAGAATATCTGTCTTCTGGAACTGCACCCGGTAATTTAAGATATTTCCATTTATATCCCCTGCTTTCTACTCTCTCTCTGTCCTTCTTTGCTGTAAAGATTCAGAAGAAATTTTGATAAGAACTGAGTCTTTCTTTAGTTATGTACACACAGTTCAAAGTATTTGCCTTAAATAGATCAGGCATTTCCCTGATAACAGATTATTGAAGTTATACCGTTTACTTATTATTTGGCTATAAATTAATTTGGGTATCTGTTTACTATTTTTAAGTTCACATCATTTTCAATGCAAAAGGTAAACCTGTATATCTCAAACCTGTATTCTGGTTAGCTTAGGACACCATCATGCACATCCAGACTGCATGGCCTCAGTGAGATCCAACATTCACACATGGAGCTTTTCAATTCGGTTTGGTGCTTAAGCCTCAGCTGTTGTGTAGTTTCTACCTTTGATGACACGTTCACTACTGAATGAAGACAAGGACAAAAACAGCTAACAGCTTCTGGTGTTCCAATACCTTCCCATAATGGACACTGACAGAGTCAGTCCACTGCAAGAATTATAGAGAAGCTCAGACTATTGAACTGCAACAAATTGTAAATTATGCATCTATATATGTTCATACTTACACAATTATGCTCACATAAACCTGAGCAACTTCAGTGAAATAGATTTCTTTTATTGTGCTTCTTGCATTTTAACAATGTTTAAATAATAGCTGAACCAGATAAACCAACCATAAAAAATTATCACTGCCTTGAAATCAAATCATAAAGATGATCTGTTCCTAATAGCTAGGGTTTCTTCAAACAAACACTAGGCCATAGTCTTTTTATCTTCACGTCTCTTCTAAGTTGTACAAAGAGTTTGGAAGGAGTGTAGGCAAATGCAGACAAACATTTGGAGGCAAATGTGAGGGAATTGTCTTTTTACTTGACAGCCATGGTTACATGAAGAGGTTAAAATATGACAGATTATAGTGAAGAAGTAGCACAACACATAAAAGAGACATAGCCCTGTCCCAGTAATGACAGCTTCATCTTTAGATAAGCAGATCTTCCTGAGGAAAACATGCTCATTTTTTTTCTCTTATTTTCAAATTTATGATCTGCTTGTTTATTTCCAAGTAATATTTGTCATCCATATTCCTTCTTCAAGCCTCACCTTGTCATTTATGTTCTAATTTTAGAAGGAAACTGATCTTTTAAAAGTGAATGAAGATTATTTCATTTTATCATTCTCTTTTTTCAAGGTTTTGTTCCAAGAAACCTGCACGTCAATAGAATTGGTCATAGGTCTCCAATAGGAGGAAACATGAGTACTTCAAACTTTCCATTTTGCAACTCTAGAATGGAGATGGAATTGCAAGTATAGCAGTGAGTTCAAACAGAGAGTGAGTTCTATCGATTATACAACAACAAGAACAAAACAGTCTTCATTGGAATATTGTATTTGGAGAAAAAATAAGTTTATTTTTGAAAAAGTTAGACTTCTGCTCCATTTAAATCCCTTTTTATTTTTCTTAATGTTTATTTTTGTGTCTGAGTGGTGTCTTGGCTTCCTCTCTCCTTTCTTTGTTATTTTTACTACTCACCTCTTGCTTTTGCTGTTCTGTCCCTCTGAAAGTCAGTAAATTTAGAGCACTAGGAAGGCAAATAGGACCTAGTGAAGTGAATTTAGTCAATGACTGTGGTATGTCATCCACTGTTTAATCGATCTTAATACAGAAGTAATAGAAATTGGCCAATGTGATACCAAACTTTCTGAAGAAACAGAAAAGATCTGAAGAAACTATGGATCAGCAAACCTGGCTTTTATACTAGACTATACTAGACTATATGCAGCATTTTAGGCTACCTAGCTGAATAACCATAAAAGTGCCAGTATCTTTTTGTATGTTAAATAAATGTCATGGACTCTCACAGAGAGAATGGAGAAATATGAAACGCATTACTTAACCAGGCAAACACACTTTATACCTAGTGATGAGTGTCCTGTATACTAGAGTTAGAAGGGAAATGGTTAGATGTTATCTGAAGGAAGAGTTGCTCTGTAGGGGGAATTCCCATTTCAGATATCTGCTAGGGGTCTTCAGAAGTCAACAGCATATCAGTGGGGATGATCAAACTAATATTGCTGAAGAAATGAAGCTGTCACAGGAAATAAAGAAAAGTCCCCTCATAGGTCATCGACTGCTTAAACGATATGGAACAGAGGGTATATACTTGGTTTTGACATTAGAAGAAAGTTTGGAGTTCCAAGTGTTATGCAGCATAGTTATAAAAAGCTGAAAAAGGATGAACAGGGAAATAAGAGAGTTTATACATGTCACAATTACTTGAACCAGAAAAAAACCTGAAGCTGACTGTCAAGAGTTTCAGAGAATCTTCATGTTAACTAAATGGTACAGTGCCAAAAATGCAGTGACATTCACTCTCATAGAGACAAAGCAATGAAAATGAATAATAGAATGTGATAGTATACAGGTAACTAGGGCTAAAGCTATGTGAACACCAAAGAAAGAGAAAGGTTCTTAACACTTTTTTTAAAAGCCAAGAAGAGGAATAAAGTGAAGCACAGATAACTTCTCTTTAAATCTTTCAATGCTTAAGAGAATCTAACTTGAGTTTTGACTGTATTTTTTGGCTAATCCTAAAGAGGAGTATGCAGCATTACTTACCTTTACTTATATGGCCTCTACTTATATGAAGGTGGAAAGAAGTCTTCTCTTTAATAAAAGTTCAACTCCAAGGACAGAGGAGAAGCTTTTCAAAGCTACTTAAGGAGCAGCTAGGTTCTGAGTCTCCCTGACTTCCAGTAGAGATGAAGTGCCATATAAACATATGTGTCTTTATTTACCTCCTCCCCTAAACCACGTACACACAAACTAGCCTAGTTTCTTATCCACATTGTGTGAGCACAGAATGGGAAAATATCTTCTTGGAGACACTCCTACTGTGTCCTTGCAAGAAAGGGGGAAGTCTTCATTGTTCCTAAGGTGCTCTGACTGCAGCTCTCTAACAAACCAAGACTCCACCCTGGCAAGAGACTTGCACATCCTACTTCTGTCACAAGTGAAAACCTAGGTCAAATGCTTGGGTACCAGCACACCCACAAATACCAGCCTCTCCTGACAAAAGTTGCTATCTTCACTTTGCTAATGAGCATAGCCTAAGTTTAGCACTTTCCTTCCTCCCACCTTACCTCAGCCTCCAGACCGTCGGACTTCAAATGGATGAATTAGCTTCCGTGAGTTAAACAACTCAGAATTTTGAGTCAAGCATTATCAAAACTTTCTTCAAAGATATTCACTAGCTTTCCATAATAAGAAAATATGATTTTATCCATCAAAATGTGTTTATACCTATCAAAAGCAGAATAATAGTCTTTTTAGTTATTTAAAGTCTATGGAAAAGAAACATTTCAATTGACTTAAACCAACTGTATTCAAACCAAATACTTTACTTCAAGTATTTTTTAAATGAGGAAGTATTATCAGGATCAAAGGACATTATAATAAAAAAAATGCTTTGCAAAAATCAGTGTTGTCATTTTGAAATTGTTTTACAACTCTTTTCCAGATATTTTTAGAGTGTAAATATTGAATGACTATCCAATGTTATTAAATATTTTGCTCAGGAAAAGAAAGCAGTAGTGGTAAAATCTCACTAATTTTCAGTCTCTCTCATCCTCAGAATCTTCCATTAATAATAATTTTTAGAAGATGATATTTTATTCCAAGTTTCCACCTTGGGGGAGTTTTCTTTTTATCCTGGCATTGCAAACCTTTGAAAAGAAGCATGTCAAATGGAAGGCATGACAGATCTTTTAAATGGAATATGCAGCTACTGAGCTCCACACTATAATTACTGTCATACTGAAGAAGGTTAAATATTTATGAAGAATGTACTTTTTATCACTTAGTCTAATTTTTAAATCTGAATTCTGTAATTGCATTGAAATGCCAAAAATCAAAGGGGGGGTTCTTTCTTGGTAGGAATAAGATTTTCACCAGTCTCTTTCATTTGTGAAGCATGGCCAATGTGGGTATATAAACAAAGTCTGTGCATTTTTTTTTTTTTTCCATTTTGGACCAAAAGTAAATTGAAACTGATTCTGCCAAATAGCTTTATAGGCAATGCCTGGGGTTTTTTTTGTTTTTGTTTGTTTGTTTGTTTTGGTATTTTTTGGTTTTTTTGTTTGTTTGTTTGTTTGGTTGTTTTTTTGTGTGTTTTTTGTTTGTTTTGTTTTGTCTTTTTTTTTGTTTGTTGGGGTTTTTTTGTTTTTCTGTTTTTTTTTTGTAATGTGTGCATGGTGTTTTTGGTTGGTTTTGTGGTTTGTTTTTTGTTTGTTTGTGTTTTTTTGGTTGGTTGGTTGGTTTGTCTTGGTTTGTTTCCAGTTTGTTTTTCCCCCAGAGATTAGAAATTGGGCTTCCCTCGTTTTGTGTATATTGAGTTTCATGGTCAGTTATTTCATGATTTTCTTCCCCCCTAGATGTGGTTAGGCTGAATACTAAAGTAAAAATTAATCTTACAGTCCTAGTAGTATATGTTGCTATATTGAAATCATACAGTAAACTTTTGAAGTTTCATGCCAAAACTTACTGCATGACCCAAATTTCTCTATGCTTGCAAAGTAATAAGATTGTTGAAAGTATGTTCCAAATTCTGGTTTTACCAAGGCTATTACAGGTACCTTTCATGTCACTGTGCAATCCTATAATCAAAATACTAATCAAATGAATAGGTAAAACTATTTCTGTTTAATAATTTGATTGATTCACATCAAGTTCTACAATTTTCATATACTTGTTTTATGCAAATTAGTCTAGAATATTTGTCTGAAGATATATACTAGAAATCTTACCCTAAAGGATGCATATCCTGTGATTTTATAGTTAATCAGGCTTTTGAAAACTACATTTTTATTTTGAACTATTGGTTTGTAGTTGGGAAATATTAGGGGGGCGAAATTGCTCTTATCTAATATGCATTCTAGACAGGAATCTAACACCTAAATCTCCATTTTGACCCAAATTCTGCTTAAAATCTGCTTAAACCAAGAGGCATCTAGATGTTGTCTCATCACTTAGTAGTTCCTTAGGGGTAATTCATAAAGTCTTCTCATTTGTGCAGGCTAAGAATGACCAAGCTAGTTCCTACCTATGCGAACAAAGCAGAAGTAAAGCACAGTAATGCTGCAGTTTTTGGTTTGGCAGAGGAAGAACATGTTGCTGGATGTCATTCCATCAGTGAGTTACTGAATTGGATCCCTTTCAGCATTGCTTTTGAGCTCTTTTCCTTAAATAACCAGCTCTGGAGGACACATGATGGCAGTCTGATCATCTTTACTTAAAAAACTTGGGGCTAATACACTTACCTAGGAAGTGTCATGGTTTAAGATCAGCTGGCAACTCAGCCCCACACAGCCAACCATTCACTCCTTGACCAGCAGGACAGGGAGGAGAATCAGAAGGGTAAAAAAGAGAAAACAAGTGGGTTGAGATAAAGGCAGATTAATAGGTAAAGAAAAGCTGCACACACAAGCAAATCAAAACATGGAATTCATTCACCACTTCCCTTGCTCAGGCAGCTGTTCAGACAATACAAAATTGTGGTGCAAGTTCCATTCAGTGAGGCATTTACTTCCTAAGTAGGCCCAGCTTTTCACAACTTCCAGAAAATACAGTAAGGATTAAAACTGTCAGTAGAGATGAGTCAGGAAGCATCATGTATGTAAAATTAATTTACTTTTTTTTTATTTCATTACAACTTATATAACTACTTAGAATTGGAAAAAAAAATGGCATTAAGAGAATGCATTTTCTTCTATTCAAGCTATAAATCTTGGAATATATACATTCAGAATTTGTTATGAATTTAGTATTGATTATCTATAACCCTTTCTGAGTTTAGCTTTGTGTTTTTGCCAACCTGAACACAGTGAGTTAAATCCAGGGGAGTGGCAACAACATTGTTAAAGAAGTATATTAGAAGGTAGAACAGTGACACAGATAAGGCAGCCTAAGGTTTATAACTTCAAAGAATTATAGATACGAGTGGCTGCTGGGCTATTGGGAGACAAACTGGCTCTGTGGAGGCTAGAACTCTTCCTAGGGCTATGCCTGGGTTCAGCAGAAATCTGAAACTTCAAAGACTTTGGAAAAGGGGAGGGGGCATGAAAAGGTTAGGAAAGGCTATAAGGGATGAATCAATGGAAATCTGACAAGACACATGGGGAATTATTACGTATGGTAAGCTCAGCAGAGCGTTGAGGTATTTTGTTTTGTTTTGCTTTACTTTACCTCCCAGAATGAGGTTAGTTCAGTTCATGGGAAAAATCAAAGTGTCACACGGTTCTGTAGATGTTTCTACTTTTCAGGAATTCATGTTTTGCTTCTTGTTTTGCAGGTGCAGTCATATAGCTATGAATCGGTAGAGAGTGTGAGATATGCTTGAGAAACAGTTATGACCAAGGTTTTATTGTGACTCAGATAAATCCTGGGAGAGATTAAGCTGTGGAATCCCACTTAAGAGAGATGGAATAAAAGTCTAGTAACTTTGATGCATATTCGGAAAGAGTCAAAAGAGAGTTTCATTTATCTATTAGCTGTGACAGTGACATTCATAACTGTTTCACCAATATTGCATTGAAAAATTATATAAAATAATTATTATTTATTTTTATATTATTTATTATATAAAATTATAAATCTGAATATTTTCTTCAAAAAAAGACAAACTGAGGACTGGTAAGAGCATACTAGACAATTTAGATTGTGTCAGTTTTGTCCAGAATGACCTTGTACAAAAGTGGTGGTAACATAGAAAATGAAAACATTGCATCATTCAACCTTGGTTATGTACTCTCTGTTAATTTTACTTTTCTATCTATTCTTTATTCAGTAAAGGGGTTGTTTGCAAAGCCATTCTACTTCATTCTTTGCTGCTTTGTGTTCACAGGGGCATAAAGGTTTAACTTTGAACTCCTTTTATAGTTGTATTACATGTGTTGCTGATCAGCTTGTAGCAAGTGCAAATGCCTTTAGGTGATCACTTGTGGCTTTGTTTTGGTTTCCTTAGTTTTGTGTAGAACAAATGTTGAACCAGGTTGCTACACTCTGGTCTAGAGGACAATCCTTGTGGGGAGTGGCAGAGATCACTTGGTTTGTTCAGCCTGAGGAGACTAAGGGGAAGAACTCATTGCAGTCTACAACTCCCTTGTGAGGGGAAGTGGAGGGGCAGGTACCTGTCTCTTCACTCTCATTATCACTGACAGAAGTCTAGGAAATGGCATGAACTTATGTCAAGGGAGGTCTAGGTTAGTTATGAGGAAAAGATTTTTCACCTAGAAGATGGTTGAGCACTGGAACATTCAAGAATCATTTAGACACTGGTCTCAGGCACATGGTGTGGTATTTTGGGTGCCGTGAGCAGGATCAGGAGTTGGACTCGATGATCCTGACGGGTCCCTTCCAACTCAACATATTCTACCATTCTATGATTCTATGATATTAACTCTACTAAGGCAATATTTATTTTGTTTAAAATGCGTTAGCCTAGTCTCCTTGTTCTTCAAAACAATTTCAGTGTCCTTGAAACTGTAGGCATTATAGGGAAACTGTACAATATTTGAGGAATTCAGGATAAACTATTAAATACAAGTTTAGCATTTGAGTGGAGTCCCTGTTACATCTCAGCAAGTAGCTTATCTTGGCTCTTTAACTCTGGTTATATTCCTTCAAATACCACTGATTTGAAAGGTATTGGAAGTTGTGAGCAAATTGAAGTAGTGATAGATGTTAGCATTATATCATTTGAGGGATGTAATTTACAAGATCTGGAGAAAAATAATTAGTTTTCCAAAATATCTTCATAAGGATTCTTAGGGGAAATTCTATTGTTTCCTTTTCAGAATCCCAATCTGATTTCATACTTAAGTACTCATGCAGTTTTTGTAGTTTTTTTAATTCTGTTTTGGAATCTTGTTTGGCAACATTAGTGCAGACATAGTCTAAATTACATTTAGCGGAAAGTATAGCACAAAAAAATCAGCATTATATCAGTTGTTTTGAAAGTAAAGCTGCTAAGTTTTTTGTTGTCTGGACATCTGAAGTAATGTTGTCAAGGACATTTAGATATTGTTTAGATCTGGTGCATTTTTACAGCCAATCAGGGAGAATAACAAAAGAATGTAATTTTTGCAAACAGTACTGTAAAAGGTATGACACATTGCATTGCATACCCCTTGAAAGAAGACATGAGGTACATCTTGCTAGCAAGTGTATACATTTTTGAATTATTTGATATCAGTTTATTTAGATGAGAAATTAACTTTCATTCTGATACCTACAGAAGGTAATCAGAGTAAGGCTTTGTTTACTTTATAGGACCATTAACAGTAGAATGGCAATTTAGATTTCCCACATTTAATCTGCAGAATAGCAATCTACAGCCAGATATGCTCAATTACTCTCAGTGATTTAAAGGAACACTGTTACCTCCTGCAAATGAAAAGTGTTGTATGGGCACTTCAAAAATACAAACAACTTTCAGCAGTTTATTATTTTATTAAAGAACACTTTATATTGCTATATTTTATTTTTTGCTCTCTTTTTTTTGGTCTTTATTAGAAAAGAATGTAGTCCTATCTTTAGCTTAATTTAGCTAAATCTATAAATCTAATAGTAATTGATCTCATTGCTGCAGCACCCTTTGCTTCCTGCCTGTTATTTTCTTCCCCTTTTAATGATTTCTACAGAAGCAGGGCAATATAGCTCTTTTCCAGTGACACCAATGTTCACCTAAAGCTGCATTTTTTTTTCATGAATCTTTTTTTTTACCCCAGATGACAATCAAGACAAGTGACCTTGGCACACACCCAGTATGAACAGCACTACCATGTCTCTGTGAGACTTTATTCCCATGATTTTGAGACAAAACCTTTACTGAGTCATGCAGTCAATAAAGCCATCACAAGAAAAGAATGAATTAAACTGTCAGTTTGTTGGAGAATAGCTACTAGTGATCACTTCCAAAATTTGTGTTAACTTTCACCTTTTTCCCCTGAGTTAACCTAAATTTGATGGTAACATTATGTGCTCTTATGAGCACAGAGCAGAGCAGATTGAGGGAAAATAGTTATAGATTCTACAGTATTCCTCTGGATATGTTATAGGCAGAGCTGGGTCTCTCCTTCCATGAACATGTAAATGAATTATATAATAATTAAAAAACCAAACCAACCAACCAACCAAACAAAAACAAACACCAAAAAAACCCCACAAAAATGTTTAGGAACTCCGCATTTCTGTGATTTCTTTTCTAAATTACAGCTGACATCTGAGCATAGCCATGGCCTTGCTATGCAGTTTACAAAAGCCTTTCTCTGTTCTCAGTGCCCATCATGTGAGAGATCTCTTGTATCAGATCAGCACAATCCTTCAGATGTTTCATTCAATAAAGAACAGGGGCTGTGGCTTCTTCTGCTTTTCAAAGTAGCATTTTAGCCAGGACAGTGAGACTAGAAGGTATAGATTTTTCTTGATTGTCCATGGATACTAATAAATTGTTAGGAGATGATTAACAGGTATCTTTCAAAGGAATGGTGACTGTCCTTATGGTCCACATTTCATCAGCTGATCTGCACTTGTCTGCCTACCTTCTTTGCTTATCTTGCCTGCACAAGCAACTTGGCATTTGCCTCAGTAACAATTTCTGCATCTTCTTTTTGTTTTGTTTTGAAGTATGAGATGGAGAGAAGGAAACAGGCATTTCCTTTTCATAAGGCATTCACTAAATACACTAGAAGAGACAGAAATGCCTGGTAATTTCTTTACTGCTAGACAAGATCCAAGAAAGCCAGAAGAAAAATCTGTGTTCATTTTCTCCTTTATGCTTGTGTTACAGGTGTCAAAACATGGGTAATTTAGTAGAATTTTCTAGGGATATAAAGGAAAAATAGCTTGATCCACTACAAATCTTCAGTTTGAGATGCAGAATACACTGTCAATGAACTGCAATTGGGATTGTCTTCATCCTTCTTCTGCATTTAACTTCACTGTCTGTTCTGAGATAAATTGCAAAGCAACATATCAAGTTAGCAGATTATTGACTGTCCTGCTAGAAAATACGTAGAGCAAACATGGGTTTAAATTAACTATGTAAAAGAGTGAACAAGTCAAGTCTGTAAAAGACAAGTTTACATAGCATGCATTGGATTGACAGGCAGTAACTCAATAATGAATTGTCCTTTTTGGGTGGAGAGAATTTTATGAGACACAAGTTGTTTCTATGAATGCTTTGAGTCTAGCTAATTTCTACATAACTCCTTTTTCTTTGAAAGATATCTGGCTCTATCCAACTCTTCTTGGAATTTTAAAAATACCTTTTATTTCTGTCATACTGTTTGGCTAGTTTAAGAAGGATGGCTAATTAACCTTGTTATTCTTTTCTGGGATCAGGGAAGGAAGAATTTAGTTTCATTTTGAAAAAATTCTTTACACCATTTCAGAAGTACAGAGAGATTATGGACCAACTACAGATATTTTTTTTCTTCTTGACTGCTTTTCCAAAGATAAAAAGTCTGTGATATCCAAGTGTGTAGGTTTTAATGAACCTGTATTAATTTACATGATTTCAGAGTTTGATCTACCATCTGGAAAAGTCTAGTGTGTGTCTAATCTTCATTATTTGGGTTTCTTCCATTAATTCCCTTGCTATAATGCGAAATTCCTGCAATATGATTGCAATCGTTCCATAGAAAGTAGAAGTGAGGTAGATTTCCCTAGCCCTCTGGTTGGTTGTCTTTAACTTCTGCCTAGAAGATTTCAGAAGAGGTTAGACAAGCTACAGGGAACTTATCACTACAGATGGCATAAACAGAAAAACAATTCCACCTACACTGAAATGGTATTTGGTGTCTTTAAAGATGAGAAGATTTTTTTTTTCATCGCTTGACCTTGAAGATAGTTAAAATGTAATGCTTTTTGTCATATTGTGAAATTCTTGTTTTAGGGTTTGTTTTTGTTTGCTGTTTCTTTGTGGGGATTTTTTGGTTTAGTTTAGTGGAGTTTTTTTATTAGGTTCGGTTGTTGTTTTGTGTGCTTTTTTTTTTTTTTTTTTTTGTGAAATGCAGAGCCCTTTTCCCTATGACAATATTCACAAAGCCTTCGGGAGTCTATCAGAGCTGCTCTATTCAAGCTCCTACAAGTAATACAGTACTTTATGAAGGTGCTTTTGAAAATGCCCAAGAAATCTGCATTTCAAGATACTTTTAAAAATACTATGGTTTGTCTGTGGACTTTTAGCATTGTCTCCCTTTCCTCAGGTGATTGCAAGTTTAATCAGAACAAGAAAATAATCCTGCTTATTAGAAAAAAGATTGTCCCAATTATTGGGACTTTGTTTAAAAGTAATCGATAATTGTATATCCTTTAGAACAGGAAAGAATTTTGTCATTCTTTTTCTGGTTGATTACATCTGTCACTTATTGAACTTTAAATACAAAGCTGAGACAGAGATTCCACGTAAAATTGGCTAAGGGCGGTACTAAAAGTTTCTTATTCAAAAACAGGAATTATCTGAGACCCTCTACCCTTTGCTGGCAGATAGATAAAGAAGTTAAGGATTGAATGAGAAAGCAAGAATTGAATGGAAAACAGAAGCCATTAACAAATGAACATTTTGAGGTCTCTGGGGAATTCTGTTCTTCCATTGTTGCAATGTCTTCACAGACAAGTTTGGGAGTCATTTACCATTCCTTCCTCTTTACTTAGAGTGTTTGAACTACGATGTTGACTCATGTCTAACTTCAGTCAAGAAGTGAAAATGAGCTTTGGGCATTCATTCATTTTAAATGTTTTTATGAAAAACATTTGTCAGTTCACAAATTGATGTGAACCAGAAGATTCGATGGGTGATGATAGGTCATGCTAAAATGTACATACAAGGGCTGTGGTGAAACATAAACTGTTACATAGAAAAATTCATATCAACCTCCACAATGGCCTCAGCATGCCACTTTGGTCCTCTTTGCATGACCAGTGCTTTAAAGCAAATCTATAAAAAGATACATCAGTTCCCTAATTGAAATCATAGGAAAACTGCCCACAAAGTTGTACCAGTCTTAAGACAGTAAAAACACAGGGTAGGAATGTCTCAAGGTACTGTAATACCTGAACACTTCTGTAGTTGAACAGGCTAATTTTTGGTGGCAGTTTTGGAATGAAAGGCTATCTCACATTCAAGTCTGCTTCAGAGATGCTTCTGTGTGCAGAACTGTGTGATGACCCAAACCAGGAACCTGATGCAGCTGAAAAAACATGTTTTGTTTGGGTTCTTTTTCAGCTGAATTCACTCCTGCTCTGGCACAGCTCTGACCGGCTTTGGCCAGAATAAGCAATATCTCTGAGTGTTCAACTGTGGCCTGTATTTGCTGAAATCACATTCTGAATTACTGGTTTGGGGAATAGGAAATTTAGGGGCATCATTCCCCAGCAAGTAGTTATTACTAGACAATCAAACACAAGAGATGATGACCTGTATGCCAAAGAAATGGACACAATTTTAAAGAGCTGAGGTCCTTCAGTTAGTAGGAAAAATGCCAAAGCTGTCTGCTGAATAGGGTAATGAAGAGTTTAGCAGCAATATCAGTGTAATGTATTCCTTCTGTCTGCACTGGGCACATTGTCCTCCCAGCTGGTTCAGCATAACTCTTCATAAGGTAAGCAGTTATGTAGGTGGAGTAGAGAACTGCTTCTACTAAGCCACTTTCTTCTTTATGTTTAAATGGTTACTTCTAGTATATTCAAAGCTAAACAGACCAATTTAAGGCCAGTAATCTGGAGTAAAGTGAAGAAAAAGTGCCTTTTGGTGACAGATGAGAGGCAGTAAACTGCTCATGCTTGTGCTAAGGTGGAGGGAACATACCAGATCTCTAGAAGTACCCACTGACATCCATTTTACCCTTAGTATGAGAACAAGGAGGGCTATCTTTTCACTTCCATGAACTGTCAATCTCTGTTCAACATCATGAACAGTTAATTCACTTGCTAAAATCCATTTTTCCTATGTTCCTCTCTCTGTAAGAGAGAGAAAAATCCTTTCCTTTATTTCCTGTGCTTGAAATTTAACTTCCTTCCATAAGGGTGTAGAAAAAGAGTTCTTCTGTGAATCATCACAAAAAGGAGAATTAGAGGCAGTTTTACTTCTTTTTTCTTTTTTTTTTTTTCCTCCCCTCCAGTTTATGAATGTCTGAGCATTAGCTGACTCAAGTTTATTAAGTATGCAAAAATGGCATTAGGATTTTAACATCATGTGATATTAAATAATTTACTTAGAAAACTAATGCCAACATCATAAAACATCATATGCATGATATTCAATATAGAGCTATATTCAGTAATAAATATCTTATGGAATTCATATAACTGAAGCCCACACAAGAATAAGGAAACTGCCAAAAGTAGTATCATATCCAGTTAGCTTAGTCAGCAAAAAAAAAATTAGTACACAGATGCTCTATTTTCCATGAGAAAATATCCTTTTTTGCATGTCTGCTGTCTGCAAAATGTTTCATATGAGCTCTTCTTCTCCTGCAGGCTATAAATAATTTATTCATCAAACCCTTTTATTTGTAGCAGATGGAAAACCTAGTAAAATTTTTAAAACAAGAAAGGGGAAGACTACACTCTTAGGTGAATAATAATTCTAATTGCATTACACTGCACTGACTTGTAAGAAGCCCCTAAGGCATGGGAAGCGATTGACACTGAGGTGGATTTGGATGCTTTTTCTCTGTTTGGGTGGCACAGACAAGAAATAGGAAAGAAGCTGTTTTTCCTAAGAGTGCTTGTTCATCATATGTAAGGATATGAACACAGGGAATGAGGTTATGATGAGATGTTCCTCTGCATCCAGTGCTCCTTTACTATCCACTTCCAGCATCCTTGTCTATTTATGTTGTCTAACCCTGGTCTCAGCCAGTGTGACAGTAAAAATGGACTAAGTGCTCCATTTCTGCAGCATGTGTCCTTTTTTCCCCCTCTATTATTCCCCTTGCACAGCAACACATATTTGGCAAGAAAATGATTAGACATTAAAATAAGCGAGACATGTTATGGTCCCAATTACTTTACTTCTGGAACATGCACACTTTTTATACCTTTGGTTTAGCAAAACTTCAGCAAACTATTGTTAACTGACTAGAGACCTCCTGCTCTTTGTACTTCATGCAAGGTCACAAAGGAAACAGAGACCCTGTTCCTACATGTATTAAGAGAATAGCACTCAGACTGCTTTTATTTCTTCCAAAAAAATACCACTACCATTTGTATTTTGGGAATAGTCTCACAATAGTGCCAATAACATAGTTGCTACTCTAGCAACAAGAAAAGTATGTTACTTTGACTATACATTTCTATTTATAAAATATAATTTATCATTAGATAACTACTCATGTGTAACAATAACTCTTCCTGTAATGCAATGGCATAGACCAAATAAGCTGAATTTTATTCAATTAAAGTTTAAAATATATCAGAGTAAACATATATAAAGTATGTTTTGAATCCCATAATGCTGTGAATTTCCCATTAATTTGAGTAGTATTCTATAAAAACAGCATCAGATCATGGATCTATTTTATTATAGAGTGATAGTGTAATAATTAATAGAACAGATGTTATACAGCAGCATATGGGAGAGGAAAGAGGAATTACATAAATTTCAGTAACAGGAGATACTCTGAGAAGTCTTTTTTGTGTAAGAAACACTGCAAGAGCTCTTCCTTTTGTAATTGAATGTTATCTGGACTGAACTGTGCTGGGTCCTGGAAGCTGGCTTGATCTTTATTGTTGAAATACTGCTGGCTGACTGATTGAAAATGAGGGAGGGGAGTGTTTGTTAGTTGTTATGCTGTTTAGTGTGAATGTAAACCTGTTTCTGTAACCCCCATCCAAATCAAGAAAAGAAGAATTTTGCCATTCATTTCAGAAGACTTTTGTGCAAGGCAATGTACCTTTGTAATTGAAGCTATGTGTCTCAGTTGTATTACAATTTAATTTTTTTTTATAATACGAGTTCCCTCATGCACCTGCTCTCTGGTATTTGTCTCTTCAAATGCATTTTGGCAGAGAATGATATCAAGTATAAAGATGATGTCATTATGACAGGACTATTGACTTGGAAGGTAACTGAAGGCATTGCTTCATAGACAACACAAAGTGATCTCCAAGCCAAAAATTTCATGTCTCTTACCATTTACAAAAGAGTGTTTTCAGACCAATGAGACCAGATGTTCCTATGCATCCAGCTGCTCCCCACTCTGACTTGCATATTTCATAGGCATTTAAAATCTGCAGCATCACTGTTGAGTTTATTGCACTATTAAGTTAAAAACTGCATCAAATGTTGTGTTGCAGTTAAGCAGAAAATTTACTATGGGTGGGTTATTTTTGCAGGAAAAGAGAGCACTGTTCATCTTTGCTAATATTCTAGGAGACATAAATGCAATTTCTTTTAATTTTTGTAAGCAAATTTTTAATAAAAGCTGTTTTCACTTATATTTGCACGACTTCCATCTGTAACTTCCTTTCAAATCAATCACAAACATGAAGGAATAAACCTACAATCTTTCTAGCACAACTGGGCATTTAGGTAGAGTCATATAAATAAAAGTTACTGCAATGACAATGAGAAAATAATGTTACAGCTGTAGGGGCGCATACTTGCAACTATTTCAGCTGGTATATACATAGTATCAAATAGGTTCAACAAATTTTGTTGAGGTATTTTACTTTAGTTTAACGTTTTTGCTTTATTGTACTTTTTATTGCTTTGTTACTGTATTAGAGAACATCCACTAAGATACTCCTGCAAAATTCCATTCACAATGTGAGCTAAATTAGGACTTTCAAGTCACTGACTTTAGAAAAGAGAAAGGAGAAGGAATATTGTTCTGAGAAATAGTTTTGATATATATTCAAACTTATGGGATAAATGTGTGAATTTTCTTAAATATCTGATCAAACATGCCAGATAAAGCAGATAAAAAGATACATTGAAATATGCTGTACCTCATTTAATTTCTCTTTAGACTTTTGAAAGCTGTGTGGATAGCAACAGGGAAAGAAATTCCTGACTTTGAAGCTGAAGTGACTCTGATAATGGCAGAAGCCAAAGAAACAAAATTATCAGCTTTGAGAACAAAATGAACAAAATTTTCATCCAAAATATTCTGTGGTGGTAAGTTTCATGCACTCATCAATGAATGTAGAAAGATTTAAAAATTGATAGACTTTTTTTCTGATGTGTTTCATAACAATATTGATTTATTCAATAAGAGTAAATGTTATTTCACCTGTAACAGCAGGATAAAGGCACAAGGAAGAGCAGAGCACATGTAACAAGATCATATATCACTAAGAGTGATATATGGTGAAGTAATAGGTCTTGTGTTTTTCTCCCTTTCTGTAATCTTCCAGCAGTGTTCATGGGATAATCATTATAGTTTAATCTTTGTCCTCTGAAGGTACAATCTCTGGCTTTCAGTCTCACACTAATCTGTGTTGTGACGCAAAGAGCAAGACTTAGTTGTCCAGTGCCACTCTGGTTAATTATTTGACTGGCATTTCTTTTTGTACTCAAGGGGAGTGCCAGGCTTTGAATAGGACATTGAATTCTCATAAAGTTTTGTTTTTGCAAGAGTGATTGCTGACTTGGCTAGCTGCCCTGAGGAAACAGGTCTCTTGAGCAACACCCAAGTGGTTGTACTTTAGACCTAAGAAGGTAGTTTTACAGAAATAAATACCTGTATTGCATAATATTGGAAAGGTATTTTCAGGAACTTTTTTTCCTTTATGAACAGATATAGCATGACTTCAAAGCTATTAGTTTTTCTACAGTCCCAACTGGAATGTGCTTCAGCCTTTTCTTTCATTCTCTCTTCACTTTCTTCTGATGGCTTTGTTGTATAGTGCTTCTTTAGAAATAGCCTACCAAATATATTTAAGTACAGTAATGCATGTGTGGAAAATGAATCTTGCTCTTGTTAAACTGCATGTTCACACTCAGAATAGAACTGTAAGTCTTGAATTTAAGGCATCTATGGCAAGTAAATATTACTATTATTATTAGTGTGGGTGTGATTTATTGTCCATCATCATCATAGCTACCAGATATTTGACTGTGCAACCTCTAGCATAAGATACTGTACAATGATGTCATCCCTGCACAAAGTGTAAGCATTTGGTATGATATGCTTCCTGTGGACCCCTCTGAATTTAGAGTCTAGGACATGAGTCATGTGAATTTCTGCTTCAGGATGTCCTCCTGAAGTAGTCGCTTCACCTCTGGATCCTGCAGAGAACACTCTACCCATGCTGAAACAGTAATAGTGACCCAGTGGTTCATGCTCTACTACTCTTTTCACATTGGTTGTGGGGAAAATGTGTCCTGATAAGTGACAGGCAAAATACTGGTGTCAAGTAGTACTACACACTACAAGTAGCTGTCAATATTGCTTGGCCATTCACAATTCAACACTAATGCCATATGCTGCCCTGACATGTATGACCTACTACAGGTGGACTTGTTGCAACCCAGCTTTCTTGTACTCCTCTGGTTTCTGGTCACATGCCCTGGTAGCTTTTTTCTTTCCCAAGGAAAAGGTTGGTGAATGTGGTGAGATTAATCAGAGACTGTAGGGAGACACTAATGAAGGCAGAACTATACTAAGGTGGGAAGCCTTTTGTTTGGGCCAAAATCTCTTTGGCCCATCTGGCTCCTGCAGAAATCACATTATGAAGGAAATTGTATAATAAGTGTAGAAAAAAAATACTGCCCCATGTTGCACAAAATCCACTGAATTTCTCCTTTCTAACACTTTCATAGGAGCATGAGGGTACTATAATTGTGTTATTTTTGGTATCTGCTTCATGTGATATTTGACACTATTGCCACCAGAAACTTTCTCTCTTTGTATATTTTGGATCAGCAGAGAAACATGCACAACCCAATACCAAAAAAAGTGCTTTCCAATCAGACCACTAGGCTACAGTTAAGTTCTTAAGTAACACTTAACTGAAATCTAAACTGAAGTTGAATCCTAAATCCTGGTCTTCCAAACTAGAAACTCATGAATCAAAGAGAAAGGAGAAATGCAATTCAGAAAATATTTTATTGAGTACAATACCATTTAATTGTAGGCTTTTGTCAAATGTCTACTTTATAAAACACCACCAACCTCTCTGAGGTTGACTACAGCTTGGGCAGGAGCACAAGGAGCAGGAGGAGAGAGTGGGAGCACCTGCAAATTTTCATGCAAGAGGCATAATATGAGATATTTGCATCCAGATGATGCAAATACTATTGTCATAGTGCCCAAGTATGCACCAGCTCAGCAGAAAAAAAAATTAATGAATCTACATTTAAATTTTATAAAGGATTGTAACAATCAGCTACAAGACCAAATTTACTGGGTGTTGCCACTGCACATTTGACAACCAAACTCATAGTTTATCAAGATCATAAAATGAAAATTAGGACCTCAGAATGAAAGTACTGCAGGAAGCCTTGTGTAGAAACAGGATTAACTCTTATTCCAGAATATGATGGAAAACAAGAAATCATAACCACTGTAGATAAGACAGTTGTAAATTTTACCAATGTTGTAACATCTAATTTCCATTTTTTACTAGATAGAAAATAAGGAAAGTTCCTGGAATTCGGGTTAATCCCACAACACATGTCTAACCAAGGCTTGGCATAAAGGTTCTTGAAAGGAAATTAAACGAACAGTAGTCCATAGGCAATTTTCCATTCATGAAGCAACGGCTCAACTCATAGAAAACAGCTTTGAGTGGGGTACAAGTGTGATAATATTTATATGAATTAAGTTGATGCTTATTGGAATGCAGAACAACAAAGTTTTCTGGTCTAAGTGTTCATTTTCAGAGATGGCAAAGTATAAATGTGCTATAAAATGTAGGAACAGTCTTAAGCAGCCTTGAAAAAGTCCCTACACTGCTTAAATTCTCTCAACCCTACTTCTTTATGAAGTATACATACATCCAGAGACTGTAAGAAGTTTTCAGGTTCACCATATTTCTATAGCTAATTGGATTTTATGAGCTGGTCCCCACAGAATCTTTAAAAATCTGCCATGAAGCCTTAACTGTACTGCCAAAGAATTTGAGGAGCATTTGTTATAGTAGTAAATACAAATGTACGGTAAGTACAGCAGTTAATGTCATGTTACACAGAGACTTCCATTGTCATTTGGGTATGCATGTCCCAACACTTATAAGTATCACCAGTTTATCAGGAAATAATTTTATAAAGCAGGGTGGAAGAATTTGTTAACTACAGCAATATTTTCAAATAAAAAATAAAATATTAAGCCACAATTTAAAGCAAGAAAAATGGAAATGTAAAGTTTAGCATATTTATTAGCTATAAGAGGAAAAAATCCAGAATAGTTCAGGAAGGCCAAAGTATTCAAATAATTCAGCATGGCTCATTGAAATTAATTTCTTATTTATTAAAAAGACAACACATTCTCAAGGGAGCATCTTCTGCAATGAAATAATTTAATTTCTTCATATAGACACATCATACACAATGTTAACAACCATGAAAAACAATACAAAATGCTTTCAAATTTAACAAGTAGAAAAATATAACTAGTATATATATGGCAATTGCGAATCTAATACTGTACAGAAGTCTTTATGGATTTTACAAATAAATTATAGCTTAAATGCCCTTTTTAATATTTCTAACTGTACACTGGAGCATAGGTTCTGAAGCTTACCACTAACTTGCCACAAATGAGTGCCAGTCAAATGTCCTGCCCACAAGCTCAAAAAATTTCTTGTTGGGTTCATTGAAATATTCATGCAGTTTCCCAAGTAACCAGGTATCTACTTGTGGGTGAGCTCGTCCTTTTGACTCATGTAAACAGCGCTCTCTACCACTGTCCCTTAGGCAGTAGAAGCCTTTAGTTTTATTGAAATAAAAGTTTGAAGCATTTATCTGTGGTGATAACTTCAAAAATCTCTCTACCTTTTCTATTTCTGGGAAGGGATCTTTGATTAGTTTATCCCCATCTACAATGTGGATATGATCAAGAGGAAAATACTTCAGCCAGTTCTGCATGTGAATGTAATACAAGCTTCTGTTTATTGCCTTGTAGTCCACATTGAGTTTACCATCTTTAATCAGGAATTGTTCAATGGATGGATACGGCTTGTGCTTCTGCATGTGATTGTAGAACACTTGGGTGTAATCTGATAGTACTCTCTCACTTGGGTCTCTTAAAATAAGGAGTAGTCTCATTGACTGGTTCATGTTATAAACCCTTTCAGGCACTTTAGGTGATGTGAAATATGCTGGAGTTTTTTCCACGGTGATCTGATGAGCATAAGAGAATGGCATTTGATTAATATACCATTGCAATCCATTTCTGTAATGATCTTCCCAGTCAAAGAAGTGAACTTCACTTTCTGCTGCTGCAATATCTGGATGGAGACTCAACATCTCTAACAAAGCTCTTGTTCCACCTTTTCTCACTCCAATAATAATAGTCTGTGGCAGCTGTTGACATGATCCATTAAAATGAATGTTTTCCTTGAAGTCATTTTTCTGAGATGTTTTCTTTAAAAGCTCTCTCTGAATCGACTGAGAAGAAGTCTCAGCATTCGAATTTATAGCTGGTCTGGAAGGCACTATCTGAGGTTGAACAATAAGAAACATAGCTCCCAGCAGAAAAGCTGCCATGACAGAAGTTCTTAGTCTGGTTTCACTCAAGCAGATAATAGGGCATAGAGCAATTTCCACTGAGAACAACCTTTAAAAGTTGTTTTTGTTTTGCTGAGCGAACATGTATTTTTCAAGGAGAAACTTCGCTGAAAGAGAGAAAAGAAAAAGAAAAGCACATTATTCTATATTCAGGCATACCACTACTAAAGCCACACTCCAAATATCTCTTGCTTTTCAGAGCTCCACAGACTTCTTTAGCCTTCCTAACTCTAGGCTCATAGATAATGAGGTGTAATGAAATGTTTTAAAATGTTTTAAATGTTTTAAAAGACAGGCATGCAATGCCATGAGAAAATGACTTCAGGAGACATGAACATTATGAATCTTTCTCTTGCACCCAAGATTGACCCGGCGTGTTATTATCTTTTTAAAAATCTGATTTCCTTAGAGTTGAACCACAACGGAATTGAGGTTTTTTTAATCTACAACAATAGGTTTGTCTTAGAAACAAAACATAAAAAGGAAAAGTTGTGAACTGCCAAAAAGATTCCTAAAAGCTGGGGGTCTTGTCTGGGTATTACAGCCTCCCAAAGAACCACGTGACAGCAACCTTAAAAGTCGAGCCTCTTGGGTAAAAGGCTCATGTAACATAAATAGAGCTGCCCAACCATGACAAGGCAACATTCTCCTAGGAAGAAGTTAAGGAAGAGCTAACTTTAGACTTTATCAAAATACCACTAAATACCACCACTGAACACCATTTAAAGGTTGGTGTGTTTTTAAAGCAGTGTTTGAAGTGAAATTGTAATAGCCTCATACATAGTATAGCTGTTAGACGGTCACAATATGAACAGGCTGTGTACACAAGCTCCCTGAATTAAGACGCCTTTCAAGGACTTTATACCCTCAGTGAAGGGCTGGTGTATGACTTTGGTATGGTCTAATTCCATTTAGAAGTAAAAGTCATGATGGCTGAGCACTTGACTGCTTTGCCTTAGTACGTTACTGTAATTATGATTTTAAGTTTGGAACAGCAAGTACTGTACCAGCCAAGAAGGGCTGAAATATGAAATTACATACCAACAACCCGAGGAAATGCAAGGGCTAGATTTTGGAAATTCTCCAGAGAATCTGAAAAGAAACTAATGACTTTTCCACAATAAGCTAAGTCCCAGCGCTGCAAGGACTAATGATGTGTTTCTAAGGGATCTAAAGTTCTTTTTGATAGCTTTGCATTTACAGAGGTCATGACTCCATCCTGAATGGAACAGGTCTGCTTCCTGACAGTTGCTACTGATTATCACTTCGGTGCTTTACCTTTTTTCACTTTTAAAGGGCTACAAGGCAGTGGTATTGTTAGCAAGCAGAAATCAAGGCTGTGAAGAGAGGGAAGTAAAGCATCATAACAGATGTGAAGTCAAAGAGTGTCTCCCTTTATGCCCCCAGGCTTTGAGTTTGTGGGTATGCCCTGTCTCAGGCAGGTCATGCCCTGGGCTATTCTGTGGTGTCTGATGTGAAGCAACTTTGCAGAGAAATTTGTTGTTTTCCCATTTTTGGCCACTGTTAAGTTTTCTATATCTGGGAGAGTTCAATTTTGGCTGTCGTCATTAGTCTTCTGCTCTCTTTCCCTGTCCTCATCATTCCTGTTAATCTTTCTCAGCTTAATCTACCTCAGTTTTAACAAGAAATAGTCTTAGTTAGCCTCACACTGTGGATGGTGGTGGGGGGACCCACTGGGTGACAAAAAATTCGATATAGGTAAATTCATGGTGTATGGCCCCCCTGGGCTATGCTGCCACCATACGCAACAGCCATGGGAGCAAACGACACAGCACCAGCCAGACTGATGGGCAGCTGAGCACCTAAGAACAACAAAACACTAACTCTTGTTGAATTTTAAGGTCAGAGATTAAAGGAATAGCCACTTACTTCGGAGTATATTTTAAGTCACTAGCTCCATAAATAGCAAACCCAAGTTGTTGTCTTAACACCTTACTGGAAAAGCATAATAGGATTCCAAAGAGGAACAGGTTGAACTGACTGGAAAGGAGTTACATTAAAGACTAATGGCAGGAACTCTTATTTTTTAATAGTCAGACTGAAATGTGCTATGGCAAGCTCTGTGATGGACTGCCTTGGAAAAAATTAATTTTTAGCTGCTGGCTAAAAATAGATATTAGTAACAACACACTGCTGGGTTGTTTTTTCTTTTTTTGAGGGGAGGGGTGTTGTTTTTCTTGGTTAGGGTTTTTTTTGTGTGTGCATTTTGTTTTTTAATCAATTCATTGGGACTCTTAATTCATAATTTATCATTTGAATACTACTCAATTCCCTACTTTTTTATTCAAGCCTTCCAGTGCCTGAGTACAGCACAGGAACTTTTGGAGAAAAGATAGCGCAAGGTGCCTCTTAGGTGTAGCTCCACTCCTGTTTTGGTTGGTGTTGCTCTTTAAAATTTTTCTAGACTTCACGAACAAAGATTTTGGGATAAGCCTGCGCAATGGATTTTTTAGGTGAGGCACAGTGTGCGCGGAACTGGCCCCACCCCCTTTACTCCTTTAAAATTAGACCTGTGGGATATTACAGGTGTGATACATGGGGCCTCATCTCAGATATCTTTTTGAGCCTCAGTTGAGCTCTGTCTCAGTGTCTTCCCATTCTTAACTCAAACACTTTTTTGAGAGATAGCTTATTCTAAATAAACAAAAGCAACTGTTTTCTATTGCAGCATGAAACCTCAGAATAACATGGAAATAGCTTCTGTTTCAGATGTACAGAATTTCATTGTTCCTCTCCAGCTATTCTTAGGTGCACATCTTCCACTGCAGAACACTGCTATAGGATCTGCAGCATTTACTTTAAGAACTCACAACGAACCAACCACATCAGTAATTATGACATTTAAAGTACCTATACGCTATTGTTGTTTTGTTTGAAAGCAATAAAGCTTTGTCTGCCTTTTCTTTCCTTTTTTTTTTTTTTGTTTCTCCGTACTGCATAGACTTGATATCTGAATCAATTATTTTGTTGTGTTAGACTAATGCAACACAATGGACATGAGTGTGCCTCTAAATTCAGCACAAACATATGTTGCGTGGGCAAAGTGGTCGCCAGGAATAAAGCAGCACATAAATTGGTTGTCATTCAGCTTTCATCTCCTATGTCCTCTTTAATGCTTTACGCAGACCTGTAGTTCAGTGACTAGAATTACAGCAGTTTATATAAAAGGATGCAAACATGTACAGCTTTATAATTTTTGGGTCTGAAAAACTCTTTCAAGAATAATAAGCATGCACCGAGGAGTTTACTACAGCCACTCTGCCAAATTGCTTTTCTGCTTTAAGAATTCTCTTTACTGCATCCACAAGTCATGCAGAGCATACATGACTTCACTCAATGACTTTGCATTCCAGATTAGTACAAAAAATTTAACTGACAGTCATTACTATTGTATTTGCTACAAGTAAACGAGCAAGTTGTAAAAGAAACACAGTTTATGTTAAATGGTGCTTTGAAGATTATACCAAGACTTTTCAAAAAGTCTGATTGCTTTTGCTTAATCTTTTCTTCAGCTTTCTCCAATTAATTAGCAAAATGTGCTATCCTGTTTATTCAACAAAATTTCATGTGGACTTTGCCAATCAAATCAGCTTTTATGACTAAAACCTCTTCAACAGTAATAGTAACTTGGAAATAAATGGAAGCTTTTCTTAGTAAATACAGTATGAAGGCCACAGCTGCCATATTTAATTGACTCTTAAGCATATTACAGTGCTCTTTGAAACATGTCATTATTTTATGATTTTTGACTACTTCTTAGCACATTACCAAGGTATTTTAGCGCCTCAGTATATTTATCCTCATTGACATTGTCTAAACTATCTAGATTATATACACTTTTTAGTTTAATATGCATTAAAAAAAATAAGGTACTTTTTGCCTAAACTGATAACTTTACTTTTGCTGGGAGTGGGATGGGGTTAGATTTAGCTCTGGACCTTCAAGTCAGCTGTCCAAGGGGGTAGGAGGAAACAAGGAGTATCTGTAGGGCAGTCAGTAAGCATCAGGTAGAGTCTGCTGGCAGATTTGAAAGTGACATACTTCCCAAAAAAAGCACACAGCAACACAGAAAGGTTTAGCAGAGCTAATGGGACATAGTTACCAGGTCAATAACTAGAAGGAGAACTACTTTCCATAAGCATGCAGGTGGCCTCCTTCATTACAGAGAAGTTGTGTTTTTATGGTTCTCTAGGGACTGTGGAAGAACAGGTTAAGTTTCAAATGTCCTCACTTTCTCTCCTTGCAAAACTCTCCCTTCCCTGGAAAGATATCTGCCTAGGCATCCAAACAAACCATAATCTCGCCTGAATAAAAACCACAGTTCAACTGCTAAAGTTTGTCTGTAGAGGGAGATTAGAGCTGAAAATCTGAGTATGACATTTTGTTCACATAAACTGTATTTAGTTTTGCAGATGTGATAGAACCTCAGGACACTGTGAACTGTATTTCCCCTTGCAGGTATTTGGCACTCAGTACTGCAAAATATAAGACTAACATTGCTGGTTAGAAGTAGCAGTGCAGTACAACCAACATTAACTCCTCTGCTGGCTTCTTCTATTGAAAAAAAAAATTCCCCTTAACTGAGCCGACCAACTCTACAAGCAACTTTCTAAGCTGCTGAAGAGTCAGTGATCTGAACATTTGTATTCGGTGATGTAATTAAAAAACTGAACTAGATCAATTGCAGTGTACTTGAAATTCTCCAATACCTCATTGATGTGAACAGTATATTCCTATCCTCTAAGAACAGACTGTGTCCAACAAAGGATATACTCCTTAGTTGTTTACACGAGCTCATCAAGTGCCACTTTGTATTCTGTTAACATAAAACTCCCTAGTACAGCTATCATTTAAGGCTCAGTTAAGAGCAGGAGAGAAAAGAGAGCAATTATTTAAAAAAAAAAAATCTAATTTATGAAACATGTTTTTTCTTGGAAATATATGCTGCATTTTGTTAATTTTAAATACCGTGTCATAATACTATACTCATACATTGCCCCCATACACGTTTTTAATCACATTTTGACAAAAATTTAAAGCATGTGTCAATGAAATACTTGAATTCTAGTTTCTTGTAATTAACTACAAGCAATTGCCTACATTAGTGAGTGCTACCGGGACAAGTATAATAAATTAAACAGAACTACATAATACAGAAACCATAAATCTCTAGGGGCATAAACTACTGATCACCTTATGATATATCAAAAGAAGTAACTTGTGCATAAGAGGGACATGAAATAATAGGTAGCTGTATGAACCTGTCTTACAGCACCTAGATGATGCTCAGTACATTTCCCAAATTACACTAAAACTGCTGCACAACCAGTAGAGATTAAACCATGGCTCTAACTTTTATAGTCAGCATTTTAAGAAATCTAATGAAAATTTCGGTGCTATTAAGATGACATATTGTCTATCAGCTCTAAGACCTCAAAACTTAGAGACTTTTAAAGTGTATTTCTGGTCAAGAGAACTTCATGAGCTGAGAAAGGTTGACTTGGTAGGAAGTATTTTTGGCTGAAATCTGCTGTATTTCTGCACCTGCTGCGATAAATACAGTTTATGCAAATTAGCTAGGCCACCAGTTCATGACTTCTAAAGAAGGAGTTCAGCTCCAGTGTGAGCAGTAAGGTAGCAAATTTATAATAGACTGTGGTTATATATAACACACACTCTTTTCCTTAAGGTCAGAAGGGACCATTTCAGTCTTTCATGCCAAGAGATCATAAAAATTTTTAGAAGAGAGAATACCCTAGATTTCAGAGAACCTCATGCAGGTAAAAATAAAATGGGACATTACAGCAGAATAAAAATAAACTCAAAAAGCTCAGGATGCATAGAATTTTTTTGTACTGAATGGTAATATGGAATCTCCTTACCACCTTCTAGCAATATTTTTAATAATGTCAGGATTCAATTTGTTCACAGAGGGTGCAGTGTACCACTGTCTTCTCTTTCTCCCTATAAACTCAAATGCTCAATTCAAAATCCAGGAATTACTCCCCACCCCACCTTCCAAGCAAAATGGGTCACATTCTAATTAGGAAGCAGAAATCTATTGCACAGTTAATGAAGTTGCTTCCTAATTCATCAAAGCTGTCCTCAAGAAAACCTGTGTGAAAGGATGGCTCTGTCTTGTCTGGCTCCCTTTCTGTACAAAGGCTCACCTTAACTGGATGTATTAAAATAGGGAACATAGCATACTAAGCAATCTCATTCTCATTGCCTCTGCCAAGCAATTTCTTACCACTCTTTGTAGCTGTCAGCTCCGTCTCAAATTTAAAACAATAAAAACAAACAACCCCTCTCCTCTTCCTCCCCTCCTCAAAGCTCCAAATAATCTATCAGTTCATATTCCAAGTACATTTCTGTGTATTCCACATTCCTGCCTTTAGAACAACACTGGAGCAGGGTGCACTGGTGAGGTCATCACTTTATTAGACTTAGCTAAACCAATCAATTTACTAAGCAAAGCACTACACAGTGACCTGGAGGGAACCCTCATGCTCTGGAGTGACAAGTGAGATGACCCAGCACGAACTCCCATCTTGGGCTGCCTTGGCATATTACAGTTTTCTTTTCCTTATTATCAAAACTTTCCATGGAAATCCATCAACTTTGACATATTTTTGACTTTGATAGCTTATAAGCTAGGGGTGTCATTTTTGGAGGGAAGGGAGAGATCTCAGGCTAGACAGACTAACAAAAACATTTTTCCTTCCCTCTGTGAAAAGCAGAAGAGTTGTATGTAGCTATGCATGCATATATTGGAAAACAGTTTTCCAGCCACTGTTTTTCTGTAATGTCTGTTTAAGCATATGGCTAGTTCACAATAACCAAAGTAGTATCCTGACAAGGGGAGGGACACATGAGACCCTGGCAATCCCAGGGTTGGAATTTGCTCTGTTAAATTAGTGTCTCTCCATTGCAGTAGCTGACTTTGCTTCAGATGCATGATCTTGCTGCTGACCTACCAGAGGCATTCGTTTAGCTATGTAATATCAAACCCTCTGCATTTTCCAAATAGGAAGAAAAACAAAAACAGGGTGGGTACCAAAACAGTGGATGGGCAAGACACAGCTGAAGTTGATGTCAGTGACTGTGCTCTTACTGAGAGATTCTTGTTTCTGAGCAATGTGGGAAATGCATTTGTTCGAGAGTGCAGGAAATGCTAGCAGCTGTAAATTGTAAGTTATTATAGTCTTATTTTCAAAATAAGTTTGATAGCATGACAATACATGGGCATTCACCAAACTGAGCCCATTCTACTCATGTTCTACTTGCCATATATACTGCAGAGGCTCTCGGTGGGAATGGGCAATGAATGGATCTGCCATGCCAAAAAGATGCTCCCTGTAGACATTCCATCCCCATGCCATTCAAACACGGTATTCCCAGAACTTCCCAGATAATTTTTTTCCACCCCAGTATCCAAAGAGGAACATCCTTGAAACAGGACAAGCCCTCAACCTACGGCACTAACATAGAGAGGAAGGAGAATCATTCCCAGACAACCGAGGTGATTGAATTGCCTGTACTTAGATGTATGCCTTTTCCTGATCTTTTGAATGTCTGGCTGAAAGACAAGACCAAATCAGAACTTTTCTAGATGGCAGCTGCCACTGTGCCCTCGCACATCCTTTTACCCTCAAAAGATTTGAACTTCCCACACCTTTATCCCCGGAAAGCACACTGAGAACCTGCAGCAATCAAGTCTTCCCTCTACTATTCTAGGAAGCCAGTCAATCCGTCAAAACAGAAATGAGCTGGAGTTAAGGCTTTCTGCCCTCCTGCCAATCCCCAAGGACCACTGTCCCTCCAGCCCTATGCAGCGCGCCAGGTTCCAGTTCAGTACGCTGCATCGAGCCGGCTCCAGCCTTCAGCGTGGGAACGGATGAAAGATGCTCCGCGGAGCTTTCGCAAGAGTGTCCCTGTCAGGTAGGAGTCTCTCACCCTGTCACCCCGCTTCCACAGTCCCACCACTCTGCCCTTACGTGTGCCTGTCATTTAGCCACAGGGAAAAGGTGGTGAAAAAGTGCCCCGGGGGCCACACCCGGCCAGGTAATGCGGACCACTTTACTTTTTCCACCCTCCTTTCTCTCCTTCCCTCGCTCCCGACAGCTCTTCCTCCCCGATCCCGACGCGGTGAGGACGGGGACCGTGCGGCAGCGCTGCGGGTCCCTCCCGGGGCTGGGGGCGGCTCCGCAGCCCCGCACGGCCGGGCAGCCACGCTCCCGGCCCCGCAGCGGCGCGGCGCGGTGCGGCGCTCGCCTCCCNGCAGAGCCCGAGGCAGCCCCGCGCGTCACTCACCGCCGGGGCGCGGGGCCGTGGGGCAGCGCTCGCCCCGCTCTTCCATGGGCGCCCGGGGGTGCCGGCGGCAGCAGAGCCGAGGGAAGCACACCCGGCAGCAGTGAGCGGGGGATCGGGCGAGAGGGGAGCGACGGAGCGGCCGCTGTCATCCAGCAGCGCCGCAGCCGGAGCCCCGCAGCCGGAGCCCCGTGCCTGGCGCCGGCTGGTTTGTACGGCCCCGCCCCGCCCCGCCCCGCGTCACGGAGAGAACACGCCCGCCCCGCGGCTCCGAGCCCTGCCCGTGGCGGGCAGCGCGGCCGTGGGGGGTGTGTGCGCCACTGTGCAGACACACGTATGTACCCACGTAGTAGTTTACCTAAATGATGTTACGGGCCTCGGCAAACAAACGGCTATCCGGAGAAAGCACGTCCCTCCGAACCCCCCATATCATCATGAAATATCCAGAGCTGGAAGGGACACACAAGGATCAAGGACTCCCAACTCCATCGATTACCTGCTTCCTATGCCTGCAAACATAACACTTGTGAGGTCACATGAATAGCATACCGGTGGCGCGCGTATTTACTTCTTGTTTAGTTTCTCGCGACTTTACAAAGTGGCTCTGTTTATTTATTTATTTATTATTTTTTATTTCCCTTGCAATGCTCTGAGTTCACCCAGATGAATTTAGGATGGGTAACTAGGGTGACAGAAATGCTACTTCCTAAGAGAATGGAGCAAAAGGTCTTCTGGGGATTTAGGTCATAGGGTTAATTTATTAAAATTGGTGTGTATTTACTATGAACTGAAATGTGGTTTTTTTTCAAGACAAAATGCATTAAAACCAGCATCAACATACTACATCCATTATTTCAACAGCCAAACTCTTGATGTTTGCTGTAAGTAAAATGCAGGCCCAAACAGCTTAAAAAAAAAAAAAAGAGAAAAAAAAAAGAAAAGAAAAGCTAGTGGAAAATTAATTAACTACTCAGTGGATTTTTATTGGTTCTATACATTCTGACAGATATGACAGAGGTGGGGTGTTCCCAAAGAAGATCAATTAGCACTGGTTGTACACAGGTCATTTGCTTAAAGAGATAACTTCTGTTTCAAACTTTTACCTCATTTCACTAACTTCTGTAGCTTTACTTGGAAAGAATAGTTGCTCATGAACTTGCTTTGAGAACTGCTGTTCTCCAATGGCATGTGCTTCAATTGATTTAGGGTTTAGTGTGTCAGTTTCCGTCTGTATTCGTGGAGCTGTTTGCACAAGCATTGCAGGATTGAGCTCTCCCTGTACAAGTACACCAGCCAGATTTTTTCCATCCTGCTAAAAACTGTTTCTGTGTCTGCCCTGTGAGGACTGGGAGCTAGATCTAAACAACTTAGAGGGGTCTCTAAATAAACAGTGGATGAGAAAGGCTTAAATCACCTCTCCAATCTGTGACAGGACACTGGCTAATATCACTGCTGAAAGTGGACCAATAGCAGGTTTGCAGGATACTGTCATAAGATCATGGATTCAAAGAGTGGCTTGGGTTGGAAAGAAACTTAAAGACCATCTAGTTCCAACACCCCTGACATGGGCAGGGACAACATTCACTAAACCAGGCTGCTCAGAGCTCCATCCAACCTGGCCTTGAACATCTCCAAGGATGGGTCATCCACAACTTCTCTGGCTAATCTGTTCCAGTGCCTCACAGTAAATAAATTTTTCCTGATATCTAACCTGAACCCACTCTCATTCAGTTTGAACCATCCCCTCTTGTCTTGTTGCTATACACTCTTGTAAATAGTCTCTCCATCTTTCCTGTGGCTGCCTTTAGGTACTGGAAGGCCTCAATTAGGCCACACCAAAGCTACTTCTTTTCTGGAGTGAACAAACCCAATTCTTTTAGCCTTTTCTCATAGGAAAGGTGCTCCACCCCCCTAATCACAGTGGTGATCCTCCTATGGATTTGCTGCAACCAGTCCATGTGCTGGGTGCTCCAGAGCTGGACACAGTACTTCAGATGGGGTCTCACCAGAGTGGAGTAGAGAGGCAGAATCACCTCCCTTGACCTATTGGCCAAGCTGCTTTTGATACAACCTATAATTATGGTTGGCTTTCTGGGATGAGAGTACATACTGCTGGCTCATGTCCAGTCTCTCCTCCACCAGCACCCCCAAGACCTTCGTGGCAGGGCTGCTCTTGATCCCTTCATCCCCCCAGCTGGTGTTGATACTGGAGGTTGCCTCGATCCAGGTTTTGTTAAACGTGAGATTCCTAAGGGCCCACTTCTTGAGCTTGTCAAGGTCCCTCTGGATGGCATCCCATCCTTCAGCTATGTCAACAACACTGCTCTGCTTGGTGTCATCTGCAACCATACACTTGATCCCTTCATCTGTATCATTAATGAAGATACTAAATAACACTGATCCCTATACAGACCCCCAAGGGACACCACTTATCACTGATTTTCAATGAGACTCTGAGCCATTGACCACTACACTCTGTATGTCACTGTCCAACCAATTCCTTATCCACCGAAAAGTCCACTCATCAAATCCATGTCTTTGCAATTTAGAAAGGAAGATGTTATGATGGTCCATGTCAAAGGCTTTACAGAAGTCCATTTAAATGACATCTATAACTCTTCCCTTTGTCCACTGATGCAGTTATTCCATCATAGAAGGCCACTAGGTTGGTCAAGCAGGACTTGCCTGTAGTGAAGCCCTGTTGGCTGTTTTGAATCACCTCTCTGTTCTCCATGTGCCTTAGTGCACTTCTGGGACAAACTGTTCCATGATCCTCTCAGTCACAGAAGTGAGGCTGACAGGTTGGTAGTTTCTGGGGTTCTCCTTTTCACCTTTTTTAAAGATGGGTACAATACTTCCCCTCTTCCAGTCAGCTGGGACTTCACCTGGATGCCACAACTTTTCAAGTATGATGGAGAGTAGATTGGCAACTGCATCAACCAGTTCCTCCAGGACTCTGGCATGCATCTTATCACGTTCCAGAGAGTTTTGTATGCTCAGGTTCTTCACATGGCCGTGAACCTGATCTATACTTACAGGGGAGTTAAGTATTACCCTATTAATTACAGTGTGGGAAGAGCAGTTACCATTGAAGACTGAGGCAAAAAAGTGGTTGAGTTCCTCAGCCTTCTCCTCATCTGTTGCTGCTAATTTACCAGCATTGCTTGTCAGCAGGGGTACATCTTTGACCATTGCCTATGACTTGCTCACTGTTCATTTACTCCTTGAGTGCAGGGCTGTAGGAATGTCAGGTGACACTTACTGCACTGAAAAACATCTGAGTGCACAAATACTATGCAAAAATGTTCATATTATATATTATCTTAAATCCTTTTCCTTCAACCTTGGCCTGCTCAGATATTATAATAGGAGCTGAAGCAATCTATTATGGAGCTCTGTTTTCTAATCATGACTTCTATTGAGGGAAGCAGAACAAAATGCTATGTTTATTTAAGTATCACCAGCAATTTCAAATGGATTACAGGAAGTAGGTGTGTGTGTGTGCAGAGTTATTTAGTTTACAATTGTTTGTCTGCCTCCAGCCTCGAATAGGCATACTTTTGTTTGGCAAAATTAATTAGTAAAATAAATATGTAAGAGAACATCTAAGGAATGAAAAGTACTCAATTATGTTTTTAAAGGAGTATCTAAATAGAATCTTGTCAAAGACTTTAAAGAAATAAATGCAACTACCTAAGGAAAAATAGGATGGTATAACTATAAATGTATTTTATTTTATAATTTTGCTTATTTAATATTTAAGATGTTTCCTGTATTTAAGTGTACTATATCATGTCAGTGTAACTGCTTTAGCATCAATAGATACATGCAAATTCTTTACTTTTAATTTTTAAAGATAGAACATTACATGAGTGTTTGTAAAAAAAAAAAGCAAAAATATAAACCAGTAATACTGTCTTTTTACTTTGTATTTTAATACCTTCCTGTATGTTTTATTTTAAACCTGAGAATCTAGTAGAGAAATACCTTCATTTGCAAAGCATTGCTGTTTAACCCTGCTATTTATGGCATGACAATGGCTTTTAATTTTCTTGCAAACAGGATAAAATCAAAAAGCTTAGATGTTGTTCAGCTTCTATAGACCTGCACAACTTAGTTATAAGAGATCACTCTTTCTTCCATGTGATCTCTAGATGAGATACTATAATACCCATTTCATATTTAATATCCAATCTTGATATAAAAGAATCAAAAGATCAAAAATTTGCCATTTCTTTAGGTATTTTGTTCCAATTGTGAACTATCTTGTGTCAAAACAATAACAGAAACATATGTGTACCTTTTAATCTGAAGGTATCTAATTGTAGGTCCAAGCTTTATAGTATCACCTGCTCAGGTAGATTAAAGATATGTTTTGCCCAAAACCATACTTTCTTATTCTATTTAGGTCACTTTTCAGTATTCTGTGTTGTTTGTTTTTGTTTTTT